>VMDO01033512.1:0-17873 GCA_007922755.1 Pedetes capensis
CTGGAAGTTTCAGAGCATTTCTCTCAAATAAATGTTTTCATACAATTAGAGAAGATCAATTAGTCTCTACCCAAGCACATCCTCTGAAAATGATGGCCTCTACTTCTCATGAGAAGGGATGCTTATTCTTCCAAAATATGTTTGTTCTCCTAATAGTCAGGTGCTATCTCTTTCTGTGCTGTGTTTGGACATCCCAGGAAGCTGAGCTTATAGGCAGCAAGGCGTCAGCTATAACTTATATTAAAAGCCTGCTTAGGCATCTCAAAGTTGACCTGGGCCCAGGAGGAAGTTTGACCATAGACGACTGCACACCTACCCCCATCTCAGATTTATTGTTCTTGCTCAGATGCCATATTTATAAAATATTGTATACTCTTTATTAGAGTGTCCAAAGGAAAATACAAAAAAAATTATTTAGGGACTTTCTAAAGTATAAAATAACAGAGACACCGCATCAGGACCAGACCTTTCTCTCCCCCCTCACTACCTTGAACTCTATACAGCTACTCAGGCAAGAGTATTGCAGAGGCCTGACACTTAAGGAAATCTCCCACTTAGCTTCCAAGAAGAGCAAGAAACAAGTAGGTTCACTTTTCATACAATTAGCAACTGGGAAGTGGTGGTAGCTGAGCCTTGCATTCACAGAAGTGGAAAGAATCTGTGACTCTAAATTTACTAGTGGGTAATGCTGCCTCCAAGAGCTTCTTCCTCACCCAATGGAGGCTAGGGAGTCCTGTCCTGCACCTCACCTATTAGTTCAGCCTGACTGAAATGCTGTAGCCATTCAGCATTAGTCTGATACTCTCCAAAAAGCCTCTCCAGTTATATCATGCTATAGCCACAAATGCTTATTATTTCAGTCCCTTTCTTCTAATTTCATTTAGTGTTTACCAAATTTCTGAGAAACTACAATAATTATTATTTTTCACATATGAATATTTGTAACAATTATCACAAGCAGTAAGCTAGAAGACAATTCTTCAGTGGTATCAGATAGAACGATTGAGAGTAATTCTGGAATATTATCTATACAAAATTTTGAAGTCAGAAGTACTAGAAAACCAGATGCATGCTACAAATAATCTTGTATTCCTATATGCAGGCTTTATACTCTTTCTTCTACTTGGGCTTTATCCATTTTATGGAAATTAAAGCATGGTTGTAAAATTTTTGACATGGCAGTTTTATAAATTAAATGTGGTTAAAACCAAACAAGTAAACTTTATTTGTGCAAATATAATGAAGTCAATAAATAACATGCAGTTTAATTATATTTCAACACACATGAGATGTCAGTTATGTATTATAATTGCTTAGTTTACAATTTTTTCTTTTCTTGAAATTGGCTGAATGGATCATTTGGATATAATAAGTTTTTGTTGAAGAATGAATGTCCTTCTCCCTATGATTGGGAAAAATTTATTTAAATTTCAATAAAGATGTAAGAGGAAATGATGATAGTGAAGGGAAGAGGTCTATAAAAATAATCAAAGGCAAACTGACTACCAAATCCAAGAAGAAAATGAATAAGAAAGAGCAGCAACATTTTCAAAAGAAATTTCCTGCAAAGAAAATGACTTACAAGGAAGCAGTTCTTATGAATGTTAAAAGGATGGTGAATTAACATGGTCTTCTGATTTGTGCAAGCAAATGCATTCCTTGGGAAATTACTAAGGAAGCCAGGAAGAAATCTTGGTAAAACAGCAGTGATGGAATAAAGTCTTTCTTTAAAAGATACATTTCCTCATATCAGAGAATATTTTAAATGAAAAGTTCAATCATTCTGCCAAATTCAGTTACTACTGATGGTTTCAATGGTGGACTTTTTTATTAATAGCTGCATTGTGTGGGCAGCAATGACACAATATAATAAGATCTGGTAATAACCCCAGCTGTACCAGCTTCTATATGAAGTATTTCCTCTGCCTTGTCTTCAGTAAAATAAGGATCAATATAATATGAACAGTAAGATTTCTCCTAATTCTAAAATTATAGTGTTTTGAGTTCAAGAAACAATCATACTGAGTAGCAGAACTCTGTCTATACAAGGTGTTATTGCCATTGTATTTGTCATTTTCCAAAAAAAAAAAAAAAAGTCATCTCAGTGTTTTCATTTATGGTAATAGCAGTGTAAGTGAATAGATTAACTCTTTTATGTAGTAAACCTAGAAAATCTGAGGGAATATTTAAATCTTCTTGAATATACTACAGAAATTAACAAGGTATTGAAGAATCTTCAAGCCGAAGTCCAGAATATGGAAATCCTGGGAGATAAGCGTGGCTTTTAGTACTGTTTCAGTCTCGAGGACATTTGCTTATTAGAAGAGGCAGTTGAAAAATACAGTGTATGAGCAGTTCTTTTCAATAAACTGAGATTAAAGCAATAAGAGCTAGAATTTGGGACCTTCTTGGAAGGTGGGGACCAGGAGGATCCAGCAGGCTCTCATACTTTTTGTTGGTATATTGAATGACTTTATCCCAGGAGTAATAATGAAACAGAAAGGGACTGGTTCTTACAATACTAATGCTCACCTTCAAATGCTCTCAATCTCTAAAACTTGACTAAAATCATTCCAAATAGATATTCCCCTAAAACTTGGCAGAAGTAAAATAGTAATAATGATAATAATAATAATAATAATTAATAATAATAATGCTCTCCAGAAAAGGATAACATCATCTTAGGCATGAAGCTATTTCTCCAAATAACTTTTCAAATGAATGTCTATAATGCAATTTTTTTAAATGACAGTCAAGTATACTAAAATGGGAACAATGTAAATGATAAACAATAGAGATCCACCCATGGGTGCTCTAAATATGAGAATTATAAGACAGAAACATTAAAATATCTTTGATCAAGAAGATATCAGACAACAGTGAGAATTTGAGGAAATAACTGAAAGCTTTTTTAAAGGACAAAAAAACATAGCATATATGAAAAAGAGTTAAAGAAAATTACTAGAATTAAAATAATATGGTAATCAAAATTAATAAATTGGTTGTTTTAAAAGCCTGTTAAACAAAAATGAAAAGAGGAATTAAAATATGCATATACACCAGAAGATGTGATTCAGATTGAAGCAACAGAGGAGGAAAAATGGAAAATGCATGAGTATGAGAATAAGAGAAATAATGCAATAACATCTAACAAATAGATTGTGGAAAATCAAGGACAAGAAGAAGGGAAGAATGAAACAGGAATATTTGAAGAGGAAATGGATGAGCCTTCTCTAAAACTGGTGAAGGTTATTAACTCACAGATACTAGAAACCCTAAAAACTAAAACCAAAAGTATTTCAAAATTTTAATAACAATCAATCTAATATTAATTGCTAATATTGCCTTCTTCCAAAGTAGAGTGACAAACTCTATATATCCCCAACACCCCTTACTCACTTTCTGGACATTATATAGTTGCCATGTATTTTAATGCCTTCAGTCGTACCACTGTGGCACCTGATCCCTTCAGATCTTAGAAGCTAAGCAGGGTCTGGCCTTGTTACTACTTTGATGGGAGACCACCTGGGAACACCAGGTGCTGTAGCCTTGGAAGAAGGACCTGACAACCCACTCCCAAAAACAGTCAGCAGAGAAGCACAACAATAGTGTTTTGCCTGTTGTACTATGAGTCAGACACCGACTCAATGGCACCTAACAAGAGCAGTAGCAATGTATTTTAATACTAAATATATGTTAGATATATTATGTATTAAATATTATGTATTATACATTACATAAAAATAGCTACATAAATATTATATAAGAGTTTTTATTTATACAGCTATTTTTATTACTTTTTATCTTTTATGGAATCTTTAACTTTCTACTTGAAATAATTTCCCTTCTATCTGAATAATACCCTTTAATATTTCCCTTCATGTGTGATGTTAGGTAACTTTTGTTTGTCAGAAAATATTTTTATTTTATACCCCCAATCTTCAGTGACTTTTAACCATTGTGTATAGAATTCTATATTGCAGATTAGTTTTAAGGTTTTTTTTAAGGTTTAAGGCTATTTTGTGATAGCATTCCACCATCTTCTGACTTCCTTTTTCTGCTGAAAATTCATCTGTATATCATGTTTACATGATAATATATGTAACTTGGCTGCTATCTCTGGTTGTTTTTAAAACTTTCTCTTATCTCTGGTTTGAACAATATTTTCCATAATTTTCCTAGTGGATATTATATTAAATGTTAACTGCACATATGCTGGAATTAAAAGACAAAGATTCTTGCAATGGACTTTTTAAAACTTCTGTGTAATTGATGAGAGCCACAATTGAAACCTAGGAGTGTAAAAATACCAAATGTAAATAACAAAAACAGATACCAAGAAAATACCAAAGACAGCTCATGACATGACACTAGTACCAAATAAAATTAACCTTAAAAGACAAAACAGTACTAGAGATAATATGAAAAATCTCATATGAAATTCAATTCAGAAATGAAGCAATTTTAAGTTTGCATGACACTTTAAATTGGTATCATAATATATAAAGCAAAAACTGACAAAGATATAAGAAAAAATGAGCAAACCCACATCCTAATGAGAATCATGTTCTCTCAGCAACTAATGGAAAGAGTATACCAAATAAACAGTTAAGGATATAAATATTTAAACAGCATATGTTAAATATAGTATGAAATAACTGAAGAACACACATTCTCTTCAAGCATACATATATGTCAAAGCAAATCTAGACACAAACTAATTCACTTTATCTAATTTCAATCTCACTGATTAAGAGTATCTTTCAGTCACACTAATTTTCTACAGCAGAATTTCAACTCTGCTACATGATTTTTAATATCAAGGCAAATAAGTTCTCTCTAAAATAAGCATCAGAAGTTTATTTTCAAGCACCTCTAGAAAGTTTCATCTTGAATAGTCTGCTACCCAGCACCCACTTAAAAGATTATTCAGAAAGTAGTATTTCACGGCAATCACCAGGAACAATCTAAAAGACAGAAAACCATCTAAGAGGACATACTAACCACAGAGATGGAGAATTTCTCAGTTCTGTAACTATCAATTTGGACATCCAAAAATAATTTGGCCTGGTTTATAGTAGCTTAACCCTCCACAAATGAGTGGGTTAAAGTCACTATTATATCTTCATTTTTAACTTCTGAATATTTAAACATACACATTAGAGAAATTGCCTTTGTTACCCAACATCCTTAACATGCCAATGAACATAGTAAATTCCTCTGGTAATTTAGCATTTTGGATGATTTCTGTTGCTATCTTCACATTCATTAATCTTCAGCAATATCTATTCTGCCACTAATCCCCTCAAGTGAAATTTTCATTTTAGATACTATGTACAGTGGTACCTCAACAGTGGATCACAATTCATCTGGAAGGCTAGTCAAGTACCAATCAGTTCAAGTGCCAAGCATTTTTTTCCTATTAGAAATAATGGTATTAGAAATAATGGTCTTTGCTGGTTCCAGCTCCATACTGAATGACTAATTCAGACACTCATATGCCATTCACATAATTAGCAATAAGATCTTTTATGATTCAATTGTTTTTCTTACTGTTTTCCTATTTCCTTCACTGTTAGGGTTAAAAAGTTTCCTGAGTGCCACAATAACCGTATGGGGTGTGTGTGTGTGTGTGTGTGTGTGTGTGTTAAAAATAAAAATAAACCATGAGATCATGAACACAGCAGTAGGACAGGTCTCCTCTACTTGAAATCAGTGCACTAAGTGATACTTTCCCCTGTGTTTCACTCAGAGCATCAAGGGTTGTATCTCATACAGGTCTTAGCATACATCACGGTTGGGCTCTAAAATTTCCCAAAGGTCATGTGCTAAAATTCTTAGTCCACAGCTGGTGGTGCTATCCTGGGAGGTCATGTATGTTTGGGAGATAGGACTAGCTTTGTGGAAGTGGTCACTGGGTCAGGCCTTTGGAGATTTTTATCCCTGACCCACATTTTCTCTCTCTCTCTCTCTCTCTCTCTCTCTCTCTCTCTCTCTCTCTCTCTCTCTCTCTGCTCTGTGTTCCTGATCCACTATGATGTGAGTTTGTCTACCATGGGACCTGCTGATGTCACTATCATGCTTGCTCCACCACCATTATAGACCATGATCCTCTAACTATGAACCCCCAATAAATATTTCCTCCCATAGTTTGCTTCAAGTGGCTTCTCGCCACAGTGACATACCAGCTGATTAGTGCAACATGATGGCCGAATGCCAAGCATGTGATCCAGCACCAAACCAGAATGCTCTAGAAAATATTAATCAAGGACCAAAATGTTTGAGCATGGAACAGTTCAAGTGTTGAAGTGCCATTATGTCACCTCTAGAAGTTCAATTCAAGCCTTTTATATCTTCTGAATCTCCCTTCATTTGCTCATATATTCTTTCTTCTTAAACATATATTTGTATTTGATATTTTAATGCCCTTATCTACTTATTCTGTCATTCTTGTCATTTTCAGATCCATTAAATGATTTTTCTCTTGATTATGAATTGAATTTTTCTGGCTTCTTTGCATGCTTGGTAATTTTTATTTGACCCTTGGCATTATAAATTTTACATTATTAGGTTCTGAATGGTTTAGGGGTTGGCTCCTGTGTATTCCTTTCAAAATTTTGGGTGTTGTTCAGGAATTCAGTTAAAATACCTATAATCAATTTGGTACTTTTGAGGTTACATTTCACTTTGTTAGAGTGGATGAAAATGGCCTTCGTTCTCAAATTTCCTTACCACTGAGCTCCTGCCTTTCTGAGGACTCAACACTTTGTGTGTTGTCTTTCATTCTGACTAGTGGAAAAACAAACTATTCTAAACTTGTTACATTATTGTTCATTTACTCCTTATAACAACTTCATGAGTAGTGAAATTTCATAATAGTTACACTATTCTTATCATTTTATAGGTGATAAAACTGAAGTAAAGATACATGAAGGCCCCAAAGCTAAGAAGCAAAGCTATAATTTGAACAGAAGCAATCTGGTTCCACGGTTTGTACAGTTAATCACTATGCTATTTGTTGTTGTTGTTGTTACCATTGTTATTAATAGCAAACTTAAAAGGTGATGTCAGGTTATACAGAGTGGGAAGTTATAGTAAGGGGAAGGGAAAATGCAGCAGCATGCATATCTAAGAAATTAATCAAACTCATGTGTAACCACAAAAGATGACAAGATTGAAGAACTATGAAAGCTGAGATAGGACTCTAACACCAAGAATCTTTCCAATATTCAAAGATATCTCAATGCTTTACACTCTTTACCTTGAAAAATATGCTTCTGCTCATTCTAAATATCAAAGAATAATAGATAGATTGAAATCAGTCTGTTTTGCTTCATAGTAGGCAAACCTAAATTTTGTTGTTTTCACTCTGTAACAGATGAGAAAGTTTAAAAGCTTTGAGATTACTCTAGCAACATTTCAAGTAAAATAAAATTAAAACTACTACTTAGAAAATAATTGGGAACTAGAACTCCTGTATTCTGACTCCTGGTTCAGAAATCTGGAATGTATTTTGGGTTAAATGATAGCTTCAAACTGTATAACACTGTATGTTTTAAAAACCAAAATGCCCATCTGAGTATATTTGATGATGATTACTAACATATCTGACATTGGTGTCACACTTGACAGTTTTCAAGACTTTATCTGATATGATCACCATAACAAACTCTCCTTGGAGCTAGATCTCTTTTCCCTGCTTAATAGATGAAGAAATTGTGATTCAAAGAAGCTGTCAAGATGTCTCAGGAAGTAGACTAGATTAGAACAGACTTCTGACATTGTGTACTTGTCCTATGTGATGTCTTTGCCACACGATGTAAAATCTTACCACTAGACCAAAAGGAATAGAAATCAAAGATTGTTCTCTCTCAGAAGAGCTTCTTTGCCACATGATATTTATTTGATGTTTCTCAAAATTATATAAAATTATTTATTTTTGACTTGAATATAATTGTTAAGGTTCTAGGCTTGGATTTTTTTGACATGCAGACACCCAGATTAAATGTAGAACTTGGCATGGCTCTGCTTGTGTCTATTCACCATGAGTACAGTTGGGGAAGTTTGAAAATTCTTATTGATACTAGCTTCCTCTGTGTAACAAAAACATCTCAAAATTTTAGTACTTTACAACAACAATCATTCATTCTTTTGTCTCACAGATCTGATGATTGCCTGGGGATTCTGTTTCAGGATGCAGGTGGGCTTCAGGTCAGCTTCTGCTCTCTTTGAACCAGCAGCTACTTGGGAAATATCCTTCCTGGAAACAGTAATGGAAGCATTAAGAGACAAGAACCACAAGACATCTTTTAAGGCCTCTGCACAGAACTGGCATACTGTCACAACACTGATGGGATGGGGAAGATGTTTTCAAGTGAGATGTTCTGCAAAGTCACATGACAAAGACCACAGATGTATAATAGTACTACAGAGAGAAAGTAAATCCAATCTACCAGAATATTTTATAGTTTATTGTATCAAGCAAGTTTTTAAGATATCTTTGTATTGATGATGTGTATTAGATCCCAAAAGGGAGTGGACTTTGAGAACCTAGAAATACTGACTTGACTCCTGATGCTCCTCATACTTTGTAACAATGAAAATTAATGTTTAATCCAGCAGAACTCAGAGATTGACAATCACAAACTAGGATAAGGGCACTTCATAAATTAGTGTTATTATGTACTAACATCTCTCCTGGAATCTTAAGAAAAACTGTTCAGTTCAAATGGTGAATTCTGGCAAACGTCATTTAGAGACACATCTAATGACATTTAACATTCCTATTCAAACAAAATTGCTTATAAATTCCAAAGTTTCATGTAAATTGCTTTTCTGTATACCCCAAAACAAACAGCATACTCAATCCTGCCTTTTTGTATCCATATCCATCAATTCATTTGTGCTTCAAAACAAATCACCCCACAGAGACATCATATAGGGCAAAAATAGCTCACAATTTCATACATACATGCAGGAAAATTCAAATATTAAAGAGGAAAACTGAAGAGGGCCCTCTGCTTTTTTTAATGCACAAGAAGGTAGTATTAGTCAAATTTGATGTGCCCCTTTTAATTTTAACTCTTCATTAAGAGGGATACATCTAATGGGACCAATGTCACCCTCTGCATAAAAAGATAACTTCTTTCATTTATTGTGTTCTGTAAAATGTTTAAGGAGATGGAAGGATAAGCAAAACTGATTTAATATTGTGTAATTGACATATCAAATGATTTATTACTCTGTCCTCCACTAACATGTATAAATAAAATACTAAAAAAATACTAAAGAAAACTAAAACTTTAAATATTAAAAATTGTCTTATTTCTACATAATGAAGTATGGGATCTTGGTATCTTGTTCATTTTGATATTGATGCCAAAGATCACTTTTCTGTTTGGGTATTAGATCTATAAATAGATACAAAGAATATAATTCCTCTGATTCATGCAATCTATGCCCATGTATTCCACATTAACTCTGCCTCTTAGAAAAAATATTCTGCTGAGCAAGCATCATTGAGATATTGTGTTGCCATGTAAAATATCAAATGTTTGCTTCTGGAACATTATTCCCACAACTACAAGCTGAGTGTCAGGCAGCATCATCTCTTATCTAAACTATTGTAACAGTTGCTCACCTCCTCCTCTTGACTACAGCTTCTTTTGGAGCATTGGCTCTGCCACCCTCCCTAAAGTATAGACGCACTCTTGTCACTGCACTAGAATAGGTAGGATTTAGCTGGAAAGTCTACCCTTGGTCTTCCCTATCTGTGCTCACTATCTCCATTCCTCCCCATATGAGAAGGACAAGAGAGGACCAGGAAAGGACTTTATCACTCCCTCCTATTAATCGCTTCAGTATGTATAACGCAAAGATAGAGTTCCTACGTGACAAAGCACAAAATCTAATAGGCTGTTCTAAGGAACCACATCTGGGACTGACCTAGAATATTTCAAACTCCTGACCACATCCTCAATATTTTCTCCACTCTTGTTTTCCAAGACATAACCCCTTCTTCATTCTTTAGTCCTGCTGGATAAACCAGCATCCCATTTTTTGATGTCTTTTACTTCTCCTCTATGAGAGAGATGTCCACATTTTTATCTTTGTCTTCAAATGGTCTCCTGAACTCTAGACCTTCATTTCCAATTGCTTCCCTGACACAAGTAGCTTCGCAGCTTCTTAAACTGTGCGCATATACTCCAAGTTCATGGTCTTTCAGTACCTACAAAATTCCTGCGCATCCTGACTTACTCTTATGTGCAGGGGCAACTTTATTCTCATCCATCACAGGTTAAAATATTGGAATTGTGCTTAATCCCTTCTTTGTTTTTGAGCCCCTCAATCAGTCGCCAACTGAGATCTGTTTTACCTGTGTCATCTACAATGTACCTGACACGACATTTCCATGTCCTTCATTACTCTTGTAAACTACTGAAACACTGAATGAATCTCTTTGTCTCCTCCTCTCCCAGTTCCACTCCCTCGCTTACACAGCCCTATCTGATTTACCCTGCTAAAAAGGGCTTCTTTTATAGCTGCAAGTCCCTTCACACATCTGCAAATTCTCTGGTGTGTTTGTGCCTCATGCAGACCAGGCTGATCACTAATCCCGTCTTTTACTGAGTCCCTTGGTCAAGATGCCTCCTCTGCCTGGGGCAATTTTTACTCCTGCATCTGAGCCTGGTAGAATAGTGCTCACTCTGAAGTTTCAGTCAGCTTGTCATGTTATGGGGGCTTGCACGTTGCTGTGATGCTGAAAGCTATGCCACTGGTATTTCAGATATCAGTAAAACCACCAATGGTGAACAGGTTTCAGTTGAGCTTCCAGACTAAGACAAATGAGGGAGAAGGACCAAGCATTCCACTCCCCAAACAACTAGCCATTGAAAACCCTATGAATGCCTCAGAAGCACTGTCAAATATAGTGGCAGAAAGTGAGTCCCCCAGATTGGAAGGCATTCAAAAGAAGACTAGGGAAGAGTTTCCTCCTCAAAGTAGAGTCAACCTTAATGATGGCAATAGTGTAAAACCTCCACGACCTCCATTTGTTGATGCAGCATGACTCAAAATAAAAAGAAATAGTGGCTGCAACCATGAGTTCAAACAAAAAAAAAAATTGTGTGCAAGGCACAGTGCCAGGGAGTGTTTCCTTCTGTTATACATAGGATTGCTATGAGTCAGAAATGACATGACAGAACCTAAGAACAATTGTAGTATGTATCAGACCCCAAAGCCCCAGTGCTGCAGCAGGCCCCCCACAATGGTCTCTAGCAGTTTCCTTTCCTCTATTATACTCCACTCTAATTTAATCCTGAGATCTTTCTAAAAGTCTAATTTGATCATGTTGCTCTGTTTGAAAGTCCTCAGTAGCTCTTCAGCCATGCAATATTAAGTGCAAATCCTTTCACATATCAGGTAAGGCTCTCACCTTTTCTGCCTCATCTCTCCCCACTTCCTGTACAGATATAATATAATCATTTGGAATGCCATTTGTTTCTTCAAAAATTCTAGTTTCCAAAACTGTACACATTTTTCCCTACTCCATGACCTTATATGTGTGCATCTTTTTTTTGTCATGCCCTGTCTTGATGTTAGCAGTGAGCTTCTCTTTCAAAGACAAGAACAAACAATGTCTTTCATAAAATGTTAATCTTGTGCTTGCACCCTGGATAAGTCAGCTTCTGTCCCAATCCTGCTTCGTATTTCTCTTTCCTCAGTTCACATTCAACATGAAAAAACTATAAATTTGTTTTGCCTTCCCAGTTAGACTATGGCTTTCCAGTGTATAACAAAGCCAATAAGTACATGCAAACTATAGAAAATTCCATGATAGGTGCACAGAAAAAATAAACAGGGTCCCTACAGGAAAGAACCATTCTACAGCGGGGATGCATGCACATATTCATTCATTCATTCATACATCCACGTGTATGCATATAAACCCCGTAGGTGTAATAATCTCTTCAGTCAAAAACCAAAGACTATTCCTCAGATGGCCCTTAATAAGAAACATGCTTAAACTGCCCTCTTTCAATCTTGTCCAAAGTATGGCCATTCCTGTGCTTTCTCTTAGCAGGTTGTGGTTTGTGGGGCATCCTGCTGGTCATGGACACTTGCTAGTTTTTTTCCAGTCCTTGGTATGTGCAAGTTAATGAAACTGCAGCCATACTTGGCCTTAAGATAGTTTGGATTTAAAGGAAGATAGTCTCCAACAGATGGAATTTAGGTAAGTAGACCTAAATTTGGGGCTCTTGCTTGTCCTGGGGACGGAAAAGATAGAAATCAGGTTAAGCCTGGTGAAACCTAAGTCTGGCTCACTAACTGCTACTGCTTGGCCAAAGGGCCCAAGGGGAGCTTTGTGGCAATGGGCACCCTCCTTAGAGCATTGCTGCACTGCACAGTGATCTTCCTATCAAAGCATTGAGTCTAGGACATCAGGTCGTGGCAAAAAAGAGTCTGTACAGATCTGTTTGTTAATTTCTCCTTTGTAGTATCACAGAGTGATTTCAAATACTTCCATTCCAGATGTTACTACCATGACAGTTATGAGAGAGGATCTTAATCCAGAATTGGGAGGCACAGAAGTGCAAACTATCTGAAAAGCTAAAAGCAATAGCCGGGCATAGTGGCACAGGCCTGCAACACCAGCAACATGGAAAGCAAAGATAGGAGGATCATTGAGTTCAAAGCCAGAGGCAGCCTACATAAATCAGAGAGACCCTATCTCAAAATAAAATTTTTTTAAATGGGCTGGGGTACAGCCCAGTGGTAGAGCAACTGCAAACTATTTGCAAAGCCCTGGGTTCAAACCCTAAGTTAAAAGAAAAAAAAAACCCTAAAAGTAGTCCCTAGGTTTCCACAGGGCTGGAGTTTAGCTCAGTTGGTAGAGTGCTGCTTTGAGCTTTCTAAGGACCTAGGTTCAATCTCCAGCACTGCAAAAATGGGAGAAGGACCTGGCAGCCCACTCCTGAAACAATCCCAAAAACAACCAGCTATTGAAAAACCCTGTGAAGAGCAGAGAAGCCCTGACATAGTGCAGAACACAGCAGTGTCAGGAAGTGTCTCCTTCTCTTGTACATGGTGACACTATGAGTCAGACTTGACTTGACAACACCTAATAACAACAACAACAAGGTTTCCATATGGAGTTTGCTCCAGACACTAGCAACTGAGACACATATGAGAGCCAGAAACAGGGCAAGCTAGATAAGAACACATGCTACTGAGTCAGGTGACATGGGTTCAACTTTTAGCCCTTCCAGTTTCTCACTGCATAATATTGAGGAGTTGTTAATTTCTTGGCCCTCCAGTTTCCTCAGATATAAAGTGAAGTATTGTCAGTTTTTATATATGAAATCTGTTGTAAGGATTAAATGAGATCATTCATGTGAAGTGTTTGTGAGCACATACCTGGCATGTGATAAGTGCTCAACAAATTATGTTATATGTAAATTATCTACAGAATAACAATCATAAAATTGTCATCTTTTCCTCCTAGGGACAGACACATTGGATGTGAAGTGTGTAAAGGGAGTACTTGGAATGTACTGCCTATCATATTGTTGTTGTTGTTAGGTGCCATCAAGTCGGTATCCGACTCATAGCGACCCTCTGTACAACAGGGGAAACACTATCGTCAGTGCTTCTCTGCTGTTCATAGGGTTTTCAATGGCAGATTGATCTTTGGGAGGGGGTTGCCAGGTCCTTCTCCCAAGCCTACAGCTTCTGGTGTTCCCAGGCGATCTCCCATCCAGGTACTAACCAGGGCCGACCCTGCTTAGCTTTCCGAGATCTGACAGGATCGGATGCCACAGGGCTACAGCTGCAGGCGCCTATCATATAGTGAGTGGTTAACATTTACCTTATGTTTTCCTTATGATCCTTTAAGATTTCATAACCTTTATAGAAAGAAGTTAGAACAGTATTAATATATGTTGATATGATAGAAAAATCAATATCTAAGGACATTGTAGTTACTATCAAAGATACAAATTTATACAAAGTTACTGAATTGTTTCCAACAGGAACATCAGCAAGAGCCTTTTGACTCCAAGGTTCCTTTTCCCAAAATCTACAATTTGACAGATTTAGATTGCGAACCATTTTCTTACATTCCTTATATGTCATGTAATTGTAATTTCCATCAATCCACTCTATTACAGAAGCAATGCCTTTTATATGCCTTTTATATATGGCTTTATATTGTTAACTATTGTTTTAGACTTTTGATTACAATCAATAGAAAATCTTGGGCCCCTTTTTGTTGAACCATATCATTGGCTTGGTTAGGATGTCCAATTGGTATTTTATTACCTATTGATTTTGGACTGCCAACACCTTTAGTTATCACTATATCATAACTATAATCTAGGGTTGGACACCATTCACAATTTGGATCTCTAAACTTAAGATGTCTTAACATAATATTAAATGAAAATGTCATGATAAGATTTTGGGAATCAAATTTACCAGTACATTTCATGTATCGAATGTCTATTGCACCTTGAGGGGTTTTTTCTTTTAGGTATGGTTGCAAACAACCCATACAAAACTTATGGCAATAAGACATTACCTTTAGCAATCTGTCCTTAGAATGTTGTAAAAGGCACCAAGAGCATTTTACTGTCAATTTGTTAACAGGAGTTAACCATTGTTAAAACATACATCTTTGACATTTGCAATCTTGTCCATCCTGCCATTGAGCTCCTTTGACTTACATCTGAGGTTTTCTGTTTTACATTTATTTGCATCAAAAATATTATTCTCAATAATGTCATCCTTTAAACAATTAGTCAATTGAGTTTTGATTTGTTTGCACAAAACAGATTTTAACCAATTGATGATCTCCTGTTAACACGGGTGGTGTTTCAGACCCTGGAGTTTTTGAAATTTTATTACTCAAAGATCCTAAATTTTCCAAATCGTAATTGGAGCCTTTATAATTTGTTGAGGCATTAGTTTTGAGTTTTAGTCCTGCCTCCACAGTTATGGTCCAGTGTACCTGGAGCCTGTCCCTGTCTCTGCAGCTTTTCCTTTTCCTGGTTCTTTTCCTTATTTGTATTTTCTGGAGGTCTTTGTTCTACCTCCCTCTGCCGCTTTTCTTTGTCCTGGTCCTTGCCCTTACTCTGGTCCTCTAGAGGTCTCTGTTTTGTTTCTCTGGGCCCAGCCTCTACTTTTTCCTGTGGCCTTTCCTCATCCTTCCTTTGTTACTGGGCTAGAAGGTGCCCCGCCTTCAGTAAAGGCCTGTGGAGGGACGTGCAATCCTTATGGTAGCTGGACCAGCATGTTTTCTAAGTGCGCCACATTTTGCCACACCGTTGACATGGACTTTGAGGCGTTATTCTCCTCTGGTCTCTCTTCCCTCCTCTCTTCCAGGCCCTCCCTGCCTTCTAGGGCATTCCCACCACCAATGCCCCTTCTCCCCCCAGTTGTGTCTGTGGGGTCCTCTATCTAAATTTCTCCGCAGTTGCTGTAAAAGGCCTTAGCAATGCTGTCTGCTGCTTGGTCCATGAAGGCTTTGGCCATGACTGTGGCTGTTTGGGCTGTGAAACTGACATCCTGTGTGGCCACAATCCAATCCTCCAGGGTCCCATTCTTTAGGCCCTGGCAGGCTTGCCTACAGTCACTAGACATGCCATCCCACACCAAGTGCTTAAGCAGTTCTGCTTTTGCACCCTCATGAATAACTTTGCGTTGTAGATGCTTGTTGACCCTGTCAATAAAATCCACAAATGGTTAATTTTGCCTCTGTGTGAGCAACACTGGACTTGGCGTCTCTCCTTCTCTTGGTAATCTGTCCCACACTTTCTGGCCACAGATCCTTACTTGGTCAAATGACTGTGCCGGCCCCATTGCCTGCCATGCCACTGCTGAGTACACAGGCCCTTCTCCTAACAAGCAGTCCACTCCAATTTCTACCCCTGCCCGGGCGTTCCTCTCAGCTTGTTTGCACTCATCTTGGTAGAGGGCTTCCCACTATATGAAGGTGGACCCTGGAAGACTACCCTTGTTAGGTCCCTCCAATCCTGTGGGGTGTTTACCCTAGTGGCTAGGCTGTTAAGGAGTGTCTTCATCCACAAGGAGTGTGGCCTGTCCTCCCTAATGGCTGCCTGTAGATCCTTCAAGTCCTTAGACTCATATGGATACCACATTTGTGGGTGCTCTGGTGTGAGTATTACATTGACCTGGTGCGCCTTGGCCCATAACTGCCTATGCCTATAGGCTGCCCTGCCCAAGGTCCTGTGCTCACCAGGGCAAGTTGACCTAGCCTCCGGTAGAGCCTGGCCCTCCAGCATACCTCCTGGGGTTGTGCTTCCGCCAGAAGCTCCTCCCTTATCATTTCTGATACCAAGGGAAGCACCTCGCCTTTGGGTCTGATGTCTGTCCTAGGCCCCTCCCCTTGAGAGGTAACTTCCTCCAGAAGTCCTTCCCTTCAGGGCCTGCCCGGCTCTAAATAGAAGCCCCTCCCTTCTACAGGGTTCTGCTTCCCTCATTTGCATGATAATCTCCCTTAGCTCTCAAAGTACCTCCATGGTATCATGTTGGCCTGTGCCACATGTTCCTTATTGGTGCTTTCCTGTTTCTCATGGCTCCTCCTAAGTGCCCAGAGCCCTCTAAACAATGCTGGTGACACCTTGTTTCCTCTGCACAGAGCTGCTCTGGCTGCTTCATTAACCTCTTCCCATATCTCCATTCTCTCTAAATCCTCCACAACTAGCCATGGTCCTACTGCTAGTGCCTCTTTCCAGAATTTCCCTGTTTCCTTTTTGGTCACCTTCTGCCCGCCCTGTTTTAATTTGGCTTTTAGGCTTTTCCATTACTCCTCTGAGATTTTACTTTTGCTGCTTCCCATGGCCACCAGTTTTCTTTAACTCATGGGAGGTACACTACTCTACTTAGTTTTTCCTATTTTCCCTTGTTTCCTTCCCAAAGATGCATTATATGTGCTTTATGTTTCTTTCTGGCCTCCCTCTCTCTGAGGCTCCTTTCCCAACTCAGTTTGGCCTTCCCACTTTAGGCTCTGGCCCTATGCTCTGGCTCTGGCCTTCCTTGGGTTCCCTAAACCTCCTGAGCCTTTGGCTCCCCTTTTCCTCTGCAGGCCCTTTTCCTGCCTTTCCTCTGGAGCTCCTTTTCCTTGTGGTAAGCTCCTTTCCTGCCCTTCCCTGGTGCCCTTTGGCCCCTTCACAGGCCTTTTATATCTGGCCCTTTCTCACAGAGGCTCTTGGCCTCCTTTCTACATTAGGCTTTGTCTTGCCAAGTCCCTCTTTCACCCTTCTATATCTTCCTGTTGCTGGGAGGTTCCATTCTTTACGCTCTCCTACCACTCTCTGGGTGCACACCTTCCCTACGTGGTCCACACAGACTGGTCCCCAGACTTAGGGTCCCTGCCTAGGGCTATGTGCACCTACTCCTGACCACATGGCACTCACTTTTGCTGCTGCGGACAGACCCGCATCATTTGCTTGCAGTCCCCACTCATTGTCCTCACAGCCTCCCATCTAGCATCCCGTCAGGTTCTCCATGAAGCATGGCTGCTTCTGCTCCTCCTCTGAGCACCCTTCTCAGCAGAGGGCTTTCTGCTTTTCCTTTTTGTTCCTCGTTCAAGATGGGGATTCCTTACTATTCAGCAATCAAGAAAAATGAAATAGGGTCATTTGCAGCAAAATGGATGGAATTAGAGAAAATTATTTTGAGTGAACGAACACAAGCTCAGAAAGAGAAACAACACATGTTCTCACTCATATGAGGGAGCTGACTCAAAATTACAGGAAGGAAAAATCCTACTCAAAGGTCAGATCACATTAAAAGGGGGGGAGGGAAGATAAGAATGAGGTCAATATAAATAGACTAGAAATCACATGTAATTG
>VMDO01033513.1:0-17940 GCA_007922755.1 Pedetes capensis
TCACTAAAAGACAAGTACTGTATAATTCCATTTATCTGAGGTAACTAAAGTAGTCAAATTCATAGGAACAAAGTAGAATGTTGGTTCCAGGGATTGTGCGGAGAGGGGAAAAGAAAGTTGTTGTTCAATAGGTGTAGAATTTCAGATTTGCAAGATGAAAAAGTCCTAGAGATTAGTTTCACAACAATGTAAATACATTTAACACTATTGACTTGTGCATTTAAAAATGGCTAGGATAAACTTTATGTTGTGTGCTTTTATTTACCACAATGAAAAATTCTGTATAAATTGTTAATAAACACACACAATTCACTTAAAATTTATAGCCCTGTAAGGAAAGACATTTTTAAAGCTATTTAAAATATGTGAAAATTAGACCCAGAGAAGTAAAGTGATTTGTCTAAATTCACCGAGCTACCTTTAGAGGTGAATTAAGTTTTTTTTTTTTTTTTCCCCAGTACCAGACCATTGAACCCAGGGCCTTTCATGTGTTAGGCTAATGCTTTACCACTGAGCTGCATCCCCAGCTCATTTCTTTTTTCTTTTCTTTTCTTTTCTTTTTTTTTTAAATTTTGAGACAATGTCTTGCTAAGTTGTGCAGGCTGCCTCTTGCCTCAAACTTCCAAATCTCCTGCCTCAGCCTTTCTAGTCTCTGGGATCACAGGCAGGTACTGCCACACTTGGCTCTGAATTAAGTTTTAAATGCAGTTTCCTACTCCAAAACCAATGCCCCTCCTTTTATCTTGCTGCATGAGGGTGGATAAGCTCATCATTGTAGGGTAATTGAGGCTGCTGAGAGGTCCCTAAAGCTGTGAGGAAGTGCTCCTTCCTTGAATTCCTTTGTATTTGTGGAGTTTTTCCCTTCTCTTTTGGAAACATCTTTGTTTATATCACCTGAGGGTGATTTTGCAGGTTTATGACTTTTAAACTTGGTGATACCTTCAAGTACCAAGTCTAGAGGTTTCTGGCTATCTTTTGTATGATTTGGGTAACAAGATAATTGGGAGGTCCCACCTAATGTCTCCTGGGAAGCTCTGAGTTTACCTGTTTAATGTACTAGAATTCTGTGTAAAAATTTCCTTCTTTAAAACAAATTATTGTGGTAAGAACACTTAGTGTGATATCTACCTTCTTAACAAACTTCTAAGTGTACACTAGAGTATTGGTATAGAGTATAGGCGGGCTGGGATTTGGCTCAGTGGGTAGAGCACTGCACTGCAGTCTCTGAGGTCCCGAGTTCAATTCCCAGCACCGCAAAAATGGGAGAAGGGCCTGGCAATCCACTCCCAAGGCAATCCCGAAACAGTCAGCCATTGAAAACCCTATGAGGGTCTCTATGAGTCGGATACCGACTCGACTGCACCTAACAACAACAACATAGAGTATAGGAGCAATGTATACAGTACCTCTGTAGAACTTATTCATCTCGCAAAATTGAGACCTTATGACTTTATTTCCACCTCCCCCTATTCCCTTGTAATCACCATGCTACTTCCTGACTCTGTGAATTTGACTGTTTTTAGATACCTTATAGAAGAAGAATCATGTAGTATTGCACTTCTTTCACTGGCTTATTTCACTTAGCTTAATGTCTTCAATGTCCTTCCATGTGTTGTATAGTACAAGATTTTCTTCTTATCCATTCATTGGTCAAAGTAGATTTAGGTTGTTTCTATATCTTGGCTATAGTGCTGCAATGAACACTGAAGTACTAATATCTTTGGAATCTTGATTTCAATTTTTTGAATAAATACCCAGAAATAGTATTGCTGCAACCTATGGTAATTCTATTTTTAATTTTTTGATTAATATCCACATTGTTGAACATAGAAGTTATACCATTTTGCATTCCTACCAACAGTTGAAAGCGTTCCAATTCGTTGATATCTTTGCCAACACTTCCTTCTTGCTTTTTTTTGGAACAAGATCTTGCCATGTAACCCAGTCTCGCCTGGAATTTGTGATCTTCCTTTCTTACCCCATAGGGTGCTGGGATTACAGGTATGCACCACTATACTAAATCTTTTTCTTTTCTATTTTTCCTTTTCTTTTCTTTCCTTTTCTTTCTTCTTTCTTTCTTTCTTTCTTTCTTTCTTTCTTTCTTTCTTTCTTTCTTTTTTTTTTTGGTAATAGACATCCTAACAGGTGTGACATATTTCATTGTGACTTTGATTTGCATTTTCCTCTTGATTAGTGCCACTGTACATCTTTTCATATACTTATTGGCCCTCTGTGTGTCTTCTTTGCAGAAATGTCTGTTTAAGCCCAAGATCTTACTTACATTTTATTTTTAAATTTTTATTTATTTGTTTATTAATTGTTTTTTATTTTTTTGAGACAAGGTCTTGCTAAGTTATGCAGGCTGTCTCTGGCCTCAATCTTGGAGTCTTCCTGCCTTCATCTCCCAAATTGCTGGGATTAAAGGGAGCACCCATGTGCTGGCCTTAAGATTTTATTTATAAAACATGAGAAAGATGCAGTTGCAAGGAAACTAATCTTTTGTATCTGCCCATAGGTAGGTAGACTGAGGACCTGAATGACTTGCCAGGAGGAAATAACTAGTGAGTGTTAAAGCAAGATTAAGAAATTAGATCTTATAATTTCTACTTTGCTGGTCTTTGAGACTCTGTTTGCTAACCTCCTGCCACCTTCTGTTTCGCCACAAATGTGGAACAATCTCATTCTTTCTGTCCTGATTCTTCTGTTGTATATATTTTATTTCCTTTTCTAACATGTAATGTCTTTGAAGGCATGTCTGTCATCTTGGTGTCTGCTACTGTCTGATATTTCCATCCACTTAGCACCCATTGTGGTTGTTCTATATGTATCTCACAGTTATAGGAATGAATACAGCAGTTACAGATTTTAAACTAAGATACAATCTTGATTTCTTATCATCTTGCTTTTTAGGAGCAGAAAATGCAATCATCTTTAAAGGCTATTTTCAAAAATATGGTTTCAGAGAATTGTCATTATTGTTATTGTTAGATGTGGTCGAGTTGGATGTGACTCATAGTGGCCCTATGTACAACAGAACAAAATACTACCCAACACTGTACTATGCTCAGCACTGTGTCAGACAGTGCATCTCTGCTTTCATAGAATTTTTGATGTCTGATTGTTTCAGGAGTCTTTCTCCTGGGCATACAGTCCCTGGTATTCCCAGGTGGACTCCCATCCAATGACTAACCAGACCCAACCCTACTTAGCTTCCAAGATCAGACACCAGCATGATATGGCTGTAGACAGTTTCATTTTTAGAAGTATAATAATATGATTATTGTATGTTCTCATGAAGAAAACAAAGCCTTGATGCTTGTCTCTGTGGCTTATAATGAAAGCAGAAGAAGGTGGAATGAAGATGGGGTCTCTAGGAGAACCACCAGTGGAAGAGACAGAGGGCTCGGTCTGGAGAGCCATCACAGTATTCTTGGTGTGTTCCACCTTCCAGATACCTTTTTAAGTACTTGAATTTCAGCAAGCTGAGAATGCATTTTGCTAACTGACTTTTCCATTTGCTGCTCAACCCCCTGTGTATTTAAGCAGCAATTTTATCCATCTGTTTCATATTCGTTTACACTTAACTCATCTAAATGTTATTTGGAGAGAAAGAAATCCAAGAACTCTTCCTTTTGGATATAGTTGACACAAATTGATCTTCAATTCCAGAAAGAAAAAGCATAAACAAGTAAACACCATGGTTATTTAGTCTAGTTCATAACAAGGAAGCCCTATCTTCCAGACATAGGCAACATGGTGACATAAGTATCTCACTTTGAGTAGTTCTGGTCTCCTGTTTTTCCATCGGTCCCCTTATTTTGGTGTTCTTCTGTTTGTCCCATCATATACCTTTGCCATCCTGAAGTAGGGCCCTGATGCATGGTCCCAAACACAGTTCCCCATATTTTAGTAACTCCTACTTTATTTATTGGCCAACAATTTGCCTGAAACTATGCTAAGATGTTAATGGAAAAGCTGTGGATGGAACTAGCAATAACAAATATTGGGAGTTTACTACATGACAGATTTGTTATTTTATTCTCATAACCATCCTAGAAGGAAGTAGTAGTATTATCCTCATTTGAAAGATGGAACCCAAGCACAGAAAGGTTGACTAACTCAGCTACACTACTTGTGTACTGCAGAGTTCAAATTCAAACTTAATATATTTAACTCCAATATTGTCTTTTACTGACTCAACACCATCTCGAGGTGTTTGCATTTAAGTGGCACTTCCTAGGATACTTTAATGTTAATGGCTCTGATGGGTGGGAAGAAAGCTGTATAGACCAGCCCTTTAATTTTCTTTCAGAAGATTGGGACCCACAAAGTTCCTTCAGGACTCTTGAACCATAAAATTTAGTGGGCGGGTGGGAGAATAGAATTACTGTACTTTCACTTGAGATTGGTTCATAAGATTCAAGTACACAGAAATATTTCACTTTCTATTTTGAATGTCCAGGTATAAATCTGCTTGTTTCAAGAATCTGTCCTGGTTCCTTCAGTGGATGGTAAACATGAGTATCTGCACTGCATTTCCCAAGCAGTTTGAAACACTGCAGTCTCATTTGGCTTTTCCTCTAATATTACTAATGTTGACATCACTTATTATCCCTGACCCCCTACCCTACTAAGCATGAGAAGCTTAGTGTTGAAAAAGTGTGGTCTCCAATGATCAGAACCTGGGAACTTATTGAAAAGGAAAGTTATTGAGTTCTGCCCCAAACCTTCTGAATCAGAAACTCTGGGCTAGAGCCCAGCAATCTACTTTAATTAGCACTCTAGGGGATTCTGATCCACATTCAAGTTTATGAGCCACTTTCCCTGTGGACAGAGTCAATAAAGTGTAATATATACCTCTATTGACAACATGCTGTTGAGGTAGGTAGGGAATTAGGAAAATTGGGGAAGGAGGCAGATTTCAGGAGCTATAATGGTAAAACCCCATGTTGCCTATAATTTGCTTTCAAGTGCTTGCCTTCCACTGCTAGATTAAATATAAACCAGCACTGGCCTTTCTGTAAGTGATACAATCCACTGAATAGTCTATAACTGACTGACAGGGCAAAATTTTAAGTTGACCCAAAGCTAAAATGTGAATTTATAGCAACAAATGCTATTTGTTCTTAACCCAAAGATAAAAGGTATACTGATGGCAATAAATGCTGCTCCTTTTTGACCCTCCCAAAAGATAAAGAGATGCCAATGTATACAGTAAGGTGTTATTCCTGCTTATCTTAGGTATATCCTTAGTTCAAGGTCACACAGAATAGCTCCTAGCTGAATACAAAATAAAACCAAGTAATAATCTCTTCCTTGATTAGCCCAAAGAGGTGGGACTGCTATTTTTTAGGCCACATAGGACACCTCATCCCAGAACAGACAAAGTCAAAATCAATAATAATCAGATTAATTATTTCCTTGTTGGTTGACCTGAGAAGGGCTGAGCTGGAGTTTTGTTCCCGCAAACCTACATTTCCCTGGGTGAGATGCAATTATTGTCCCTTCCATTAAAAGTGCCAGAAATAAAGGACTGGGGGCACCGGGCTTTATCAGTGTGCTTGCCTTATCTCACTATTGAAGGTATATTCTTCTATTTTACTTTATCAAAAGCTTGCTTGACCCTTCTTCTAATGTCTCTGACTTTTCTTTTGCCTTGGGAAGTATCCTAATCTTGGGTTGCTTCACCCAAAGAACTGACGTTCCTCTAAGGTTTTCTAGGCTTCTCCAGTTTTGCTGGCAGCAATACTATGCTAAGATTGGTGGATCAAGCAGAACATAAGCTCTGTTGGTGCTGAACATACTTTAAAATGCAAAATGTCAGATATAAGAGTCTAGGAAGGATTTTGGAAATCTCAGTGAAGTGGCAGAAAATTCTTTAGCAGCTGTAAAATGTAAAAGATCAAGCTTTCTGAAGAATCTGAGGAAAGAACGAGGCTTACATGTGACCCCAGTTTTATAGGGGGGGCACAGGGAGGTAACATACGTCAGGAAAAGGCAACTGAATTAGTGTCCTGTCATACCAAAGCACTATAACCGGGCATCTCAAACAACAGAACTTTATTGTCCCCCAGTTCTGGAGGCCAGAAGTCTGAAATCAAGGTGTCAGCATGTCCTTGCTCCCTCCAAAGCCTCTAGAGAAGGAACTGCCCCACGCCTCCCTCCTAACTTCTAGTACCATAGGCATCACTCCAACCCTCCATTTTCATATGACATCCTCCTTCAATGTCTTCCCATCTTCTTCCCTCTGTGTGTGTCTCTCTGTGTCTACAGTTCTCCTTTTTATAAGGACACCAATCATATTGGATTAGGGCCTACTCTAATGACCTCATTTTAATTTGATTACCTTTCTAAAGACTCTATTCCTAGATAAGGTTACATTCTGAGGTACAGGGGGTTAGGACTTAAAATTCTCATTTTGTGTGTGTGTGGAGGACACAATTTAATCCATAATATGCCCACAGAAGGAAGGCAAGGAATAAAGACAAGAGAAGGTGGAGTGAAGTCCTTTGGTGGAAACAACTCAGAGAACAAGGGTGAGATGTCTGTAGCTTTGGGGCTCTCAATAGGAGACAAATACTCCCTCCTTCAGCTGATAATTGATAGCTCCCAAGTGAATGGGCCTTTGGAGCTTCTGGTGGCCCTTGTGTGCTTTATCTTGCTATATTTAGGTGCTACCTATTCTGGACCAGCCCACTGCAGGCACCAGTTCTCCCCACAATCAGCAGTGCATGGAGTAGGAACTACTGAGTCAGAGACTAAGGGTAGGATGTGGATGTTTGACTCTCTATTCCTTGCCTGTGAGGAGAAAATAATGCCTGCCCATCTCCTGAGACTTGGCGTATCCTAAACTCTGTAATTAACCTAATCACAAAAAAGTGTCAAAACTGATGGCAGCTTAAGTGAGCCCTTATTCATCCTCATCTCTGTCCTCACTCCATGTGGGGACCTTTAAGGGACATTGAGGTCTTATACTAAAGCACACTACACAGAGCACATATGGGTAGGTACAATATGGCAGCTTCTCCTGAATGCATCTTTTTCCAGCTTCTTCTAGAATTCTCCAGAAGCCTTGAGAGTTAATCAAGTTGGAGAGTGGATTGCTAGAATAATGAAGTTTGTTGCATCACCACTCTCCTCTTCCCCTGGAGACCCCAACCTTGGTGTGGAGATTGGATTCACTTGCTTCACTTTCTTGCTTCACTTTCTCTCTTGTGTGGAAACAATCTGCTCTCCTGATGACTGCCTCTTCTTTTATAGTCCAAACTGCCTCAATGCCTTTCTTTCTGCAGGAGTTAGCTATTGTGTTCTCTAGGGCAGGGGTTTCCAACCTTCAGTCTTCTCTATGTCACACTGAGTAAAGAGGAATTGTCTTGGACAGCACATAAATTATATAATGTATTTAGTACATGTACATAAGAAGAGAGATAATGAAGAAAATAAATGCTAAAAACCATATGATGTTAAAAGGCTTTTTATGACTGAATTACTAGGTGTTCTGGGTTGCATGTGGTCCACAGGCCACAGATTAGTCATGCTTGCCTTAGAGTCTTAGATCTTATCCCAGTAGCCTTCAGATACTAAGGCATTTAATCATGAGATCATGTACAATTCCAGGCCCAGTTGACCAAGACAGTGAGTTTTCAGTGTCAGCCAATGAGACTAAGGGCACACTCAGAGTTCAGGGAGGCCTGTGAAGCCAGTACTTTGCCCCTTCTGCTTCTACCATGCATTTCTTCCCTACTGCTGTCCCTGTGCCATTCCTTCCCATCCCCATCTTATTCCCACCCAGTTTTCAACCTTTAAGGTAAAGCTAACATTGACTACTGACTTTTGGGGTCAGGCACATTGGGGTGAGGGTACAGCTGTTTTTAATAGGAGACACAGCAGGGGAATAGCATCTCTCTGGAATGCTGAGTTTGATTCTTGATTCTGTTACTTGATAGCTAAGTGATTTGGGGCAAGGTATTCCATCTCTCTGAGAAGTAACCTGAAATTCCTAATCTTTTAAATGATAATGATGCATACGTCATAGAGTTATTACATAAGGCTCGACAGAGAATATAAAATGTGAAATGTACATGTAAACTAACTCACATGGTGTTTTATACTCATTTGGTGATGACTATTAAAGCCAGCGTTGGCCACAACTGGTGTGTTTATCTCGGTTCTTGAGATCTGGTTCTTACCTTTTTATGTACAATATGACTATTATGTTCATCGGGATATAGCTAAGGCCCAGCTGTGATAAAGGCTCTAAACCCCAGCCCTGCACTAGCCAGAACAAAGGTTCAGGCTGTTGTCTTGCTTGACAGGTGTCTCTAACCCCTAAAAGTCCAACCAGTCTCTTTGTATCTTCTTCAATAGGCCTATAGCCCTAGAGGTTGCCGTTGGCCACATGATCATTGGTCAGCTTGGCTGTTGACTTTTTTTTTTGTAATCTTATTCTGTAAAGACCCAGATCTCCAAGGAGAAAGAAAATGGTAGGGAAAAAACTTCAAATGGCAAAAGAGCATCATGGGTGAGCATGAACTTGTAAACGGTGGGGGCTGGGATATTGGGGGATGATAGGCAGGAATTTGAAACAACCGTTTGCTTACATCCCCCATAAAAAATGGCTTTCATGTGGCCATACCTTTGCCTGGCATCTTGATGCTGCCACCCACTGATGCTGCCATCCACCTCACAGAACTAATATGGCCAAGCCCACATTTAGACTAGAAGTAAGTGATACTCTCCAAAGGCAGACTTGCTGCCATCTCCCTTCTTTTCTCTTTTTTATCTGTGTGGCATTTCTAGGAAATCACAGCTCTTTCCTTTGCAAGAGCCATTCAGCTCAGACAAGTAGCTCTATTTTTAAATCTACTAGGAGAAAAAATTAAGAGCCTTAACAATGGTCCCAGAATTGTGTATCAGAAGAATTGACCACTACTTAGAAGCCCAAATGTGGCTCGAAAATTCCCTGCTTGTCTTTAATCCACACTCACCTCATCCCATCCTTTATAATAGATGTCTAGCAAAAGAGTGTTCACAATTAGTCAAGGCAAACCATGAATCCTCAATTGTGACCAACTCTGAGAAAATAACAACTCCAGTCTGTTCTTTCTCCTCTAGAAATTTCTCTGAATGAAAGGTTCTGGTCAAACCTGTCTAAACCAGGAAGAGATTCAATTCAAGTTCTTCCACTTAGCATGTTACATAGTAACATTCAAGAAGAAAGTAACCTCTGTGAGACATGGATTCTTTGTAAAATAGATAGTAATATTCACAGATTGGATCACTATAACAATAAAATAAGATAATGAAAACAAATGCTAAAGAGATTGGGCATTTAAAGGGCCTCAGAATACTGCTTCTTTTCTCATTTTCCCTAAGTGGGAGCCATTTGATGGAGCCCCTCCTGTCTGTGGGCTGGTGGTGTCTTGGAAACAGGTGCATTATCATGCAGGGAACTTTCACTGTCCTCACCTGCTCTCACCATCTCCCGGTTCCGTAGATCTCATGTATAAACAGTGCTCCTAGGTTAAGAAATCATGTTCAAAAGCAATGATGGAATATTGTTGCAGAACAATATGGTAGAACATTAATGAAACCACTTTTGTTGGGAAACATGGCAGGTGACAAAGTACAAGCATGCCAGGCAGACAGAGAAGGAAGCTTCGCCTGCCTGCGGCAGAGCTCTGTGTCAGGAGTTGCCCTTCTTAGGGTGTGTAGGGAACATCACAGCATCCACCAACTCCAGGCAGAGCTGTTAGAAATCATGTCCCTAAAGGAATTTACTGCAAGAAGGAGCAAAAGCCACAGCCAGATAAATAGTTTTACTTATCTCTCCACAGGGAGGCCTTTTATCCTGAAGGGTCCCTTCTTAAGAGAATCCCTTCTTAGGTTTCTTGAATTCCTAGGAGGAATGAAAGTCTATACCATGCTTTTTCTCCACCCTAGGATTACTCCCTGGCTGAAAGGAGGAAGAATCAAATTTAGAAATTTCTGAAAGGAAACCCAGATAGAGGCTATTATTAGATGAGAGGTGAGCTAAGGTTGTACTGGCTGGTAAGGTGCTATCAATTATACTCCAATTAAGGAGAGGGTCTTAAATAAGAGCATAGGTTGATATCCATGGAAGCCAGAGAAATAATGAGCTTTCAAAATTTCCAGTCATCAGAGGCCAAAGCCACAACTATAACACACACACACACACACACACACACACACACACATCAAGTTTTATTTTATATAGTAAGGGAAATGAACTTATTACCAGGAAAGGGCAGGGAACTAGGAAAGAGATAAAGATAATTGTGTTTGAGAGACTAGCTTAACATTTAAAATAATGCCATAAGAGAAAAAATAAAAGACTGTAGATAGAATAATGAAGTTGTGATGACTCTTGGGCTTAGGCACTGTAGTTCACTGCTGCCTAAACTTCTCCACCTAGAATGTAAAATCTTTTATCCACCAGTCCCCCATTACCTATGCAACCTTGCTTGGATCTTGATCTAATTCCGAACTCTTTGCTTGACTGATGTAAACACGGATAACCAGACATTTTAAGAGATACTTCACTCTCACACAAGTGCTTAATATTAGAATTGACCTTATCAGTAAAATCTTCTATGAAAATATATTTACAATATAATATTGTTGTTGTTGTTAGGTGCCGTCGAGTAGGTATCCGACTCATAGTGACCCTCTGTACAACAGGGGAAACACAATTGTCAGTGCTTCTCTGCTGTTCATAGGGTTTTCAATGGCAGATTGATTTTTGGGAGAGGGTTGCCAGGTTCTTCTCCCAAGCCAACAGCTTCTGGTGTTCCCGGGCGGTCTCCCATCCAGGTACTAACCAGGCCCGACTCTGCTTAGCTTCCGAGATCTGACGGGATTGGATGCCACAGGGCTATGGCTGCAGGCTACAACATAATATTAGTAAAGAAAAATCTTTAAGCAATGTATTTTCACATGCAAATGTCTATGTGTTTGTGGGTATGTGTTTTCATTCCTGGATGGGGATTATTTTCTTCCTTTTGATTGTCTGCATTTTCCTTAATATATTTGTAAGACTGTTGGTTTGAATGAAAAGGGAAATTTAGCAGCTTATATGAATAGGTTAGCTCAGTTGGTATAGCGCTGCTCTGCAGTTTCCAAGGTCTTGAGTTTGATTCCCAGCACTGCACAAATGGGAGAAGGACGTGGCAATTCTCCCCCGAGGCAATCCCAAGACACTCAGCCATTGAAAATCTTATGAGGGTCGCTATGAGTTGGACATGACTCCATGTCACCTAACAACAACAACAATGAATAGGTTGTTTAGGGGCTGTTTCAGGAATACCTGGAACAAAAGATTCAAAGCAGGATTCTCCATTAGATGTCTTGGTCCTATTTCTGTGAGAGTTGACCCCACTCTTTCCCATTGAAGATAAGCTTTCTTCATGTGACTAGGAAACATGACTAATGACAGCATTGAACTGTTAGTCCTACTCTGTAACCCCCAGAGAGTTTCTTGAGAAAGATTCTGATTGGCCCAGGTTGGATCACATGACCCATGTGGAGTCATAACTATGTTTAGGAGATAGGGACAAACTCTTATATATCACTCCTGCTGCTAAGGACACAGAAGCATGGTAGGAGCCCTTGACAATGGTTTATGGGGTTGAGGAAGAATTATTCCACATAAGAAAGGAAACCAAATCATGTTTCTGTCACTGTATGTCTTATTTTTACAATAGGAAAATAGCATATAGTTATCTTAGGAAAAGAAATAATCTGGCTTTTCTGATCTCTTCCCACCATCCTATGATGGCTCTCAATTTACTGTCCTCACTTCTTTCTGCTCCCACAACACTTCCTCCTGTCTCTGGAAGTTACTGGAATTTCTTTCTGAGTGAAACGGCTTCTTCCTTTCCAAGCATGCACCTAAGTAGAGACCTGATTCTATTCCAACTGCTGCCGATACCATTTTCTATGAATCTGGACTGTAATGTCATTGCTTTCAGCTTCAATTCTCTTAATTATGTGAATGCATAGGACTAGGAGACTTGAGTTGCTAAAATATAGCTCAAATAGGAGGGGACTCTAGGTAAGATATCTCCCATTCTCCCATGGGTAAGTACCACAGGCACACACGAGAGACTTGTCCAATTATAACATGTTAACTTTTCAGGGTGAAAATGAATGCCAAAAAATATATTTTAGTTGTTTAGCTATACAGACATTAAAATAATATATTCAAAAAGAATAATGCAGGATTTTCTATCCTCATATTTCATAAGTAATTTCACTGAAACATGTAAGGTATTTTTCACTAGCATCCCCTTCAGTATTGCAATGATTGAATCATCTAATACATTTCCAGAGTATATCATTATCATTTTCATCTAAGTTTTTCAAAACGTGGTTCCTTTTGAATCTTTGCATGATGCTGCATTTACCATCATTTTTTATCCCTAGTCATAAGTACAATTATACATTAATATACTTGATTTTCATTTCTTTTGTGAATGTGTGTTTGTGCTAACCATAATGTAATTTAGCATTATATTTTTTCAGATCTTTGAAAGGCTTCTTTACAGTGACATTTGGCACTCATAATTATGAATTCATACTCATACTTTCTTGTTTCTTTATTGTTCATCATGTGGCCTCTATACATATCCAAACCTACATTGACTGTGGGTATTTCAGGCTAACATGTCTTATCCAGAAGATCCTTTGTTATTCCAAATACAATTATATAGAGCATGCCTATTTTTTAGGCTTTGTAAGGATGTGGATAAATGTGACTCCCTCTTTTCTGAGGGATGACTTTGGGTAAAATATTCACTTTCACATTTGTGATGGCATAGGAAGCATGAGGAAGAGCTGAGTGAGGCCAGCTTTTTAGACTGTGCTCCTGGTGATAAGAGGGCACCAAAGGGCTGGGGATGGGCTAGAGGACTTTGCCATGGTAGAGGATGACCTTCCTGGCACAAAGAGATGGGTATTTTGTGCTGAACCATCAGAAGCTTAGGAGAGACTATGGGTATCTGGAAGGATGGTTCTTGGCATGAGCTCAAGGAAGAAGACGATAGTGTGTTTTGGAATCAGAAGCTTAGGAGAGACTATGGGTATCTGGAAGGATGGTTCTTGGCATGAGCTCAAGGAAGAAGACGATATTGTGTTTTGGAATCAGAAGCTTAGGAGAGACTATGGGTATCTGGAAGGATGGTTCTTGGCATGAGCTCAAGGAAGAAGACAATATTGTGTTTTGGAAGCATATCTCAGCATGCAGCAAGAGAAGGAAGAGAGGAGTCAACATTTGCACCTGGTTTTCTTCAATATTAACTTGTTACAAGGCCTTCTCTAGGGCACTTTGCTATTCATTAAATGTCACCTTTCCCATCCGAAACAATCTGAAAACTATTGATAACTATCACTGGGGAATCTGAGAGGTAGATGAGTAGTGAGTACAAGGAATATAACAAATACTTATAATCAACTTTATCTCCTGACAGGCTGTGAAAAGTGATCCTTGGGTGTGGGATGAGATAGGATCACCCTCAAGGCCTGCTATCATCTGAAAGTTAAAACTGAAAGTATCATCTTTAACCTAGGATGAAAGAACAATGACCTCTACATGTCTCAGCCATTTTCACAGGCAGGGAAAGTAATTCTGTGACACCTCTGTCAGAAGACATATTACTAATATGTACAACTAAACTAGTGATTTTGAAAATTGAGTTTCAGGGATCTGAATGGATAATATAAATGATCATAACATTTGTTAAGGAAGCCTCTCCATGAGCATGATTTCATTTGATCAAATCTATGAACAAGGCAGGCATAATCATAGCTCTTATTTTACAGAGGAACCCAAAACAGAAGTATGGAGTGGTTAGGTGTTTAAATTTACTTCAGTGAAGAGAGTCCCAGGACTACTTGACTTCCCTAGTGAGGTTGTCTTTCTTGCTGAGAGCTCTGACCATCATACACCATAGCAGCCCAAACAAAGTGACTGCGTTGCCCCTGCCTGCTTGCTCAGCAAAGTGGATGCAGTCCAGCTGTTAAGAAAAATCCCTTATCTGCTCTCCAGAAAATTGCCTACATGGCAGTGCTCATCTAGATACCCAGGCAGAAAGAAATTGTTTTGATTCAGTGTTTCTGTGCTGTTGATGCTATTGGTTTAGTAAGGTATGGACATGGCAAATTTCAAACCTTACAAAAGGTTACAGTGGAAAATTGTCTTCTTCATGTTATGTTTTCTTGACCCCTTTGTCTTTGAGTTCCAGTACTGAAAGGTAATCCCCCACTTTGTGATTACTGCTTCCAGAGAAACTCTCTGTATGTTCAAACACATTATTAACTTTCCTGCATACAAACACACACACACACACACACACACACACACACACACAAATATATATATATATATTAGTATATCAAATTCTGTACCTTCTTAAATATCTTGGAAGTAATTCTGTATCTTTACATAAATATTGACCTTATTCTTTTTAGGGGTTGCTTATTTTTTTGTTTATTAGACATGACATAATTGATTTGTGGACATTTAGTTTCCATAACAATGCTGAGCCAAATTTTTTATGTCTGTATCTAAATGTAAACATATTCCTGCAAAGAAAAATATCTAGCAGTATACATGCTCTTACCAAGAAGTCTATGCATATAAAATTTGGAAGACATTGCCAAATTGACGTTCAAAGATAGTAAAACAAGTTAAACTCCTACTAGTTATGAATGGGAGTACCCATTTTCCTTATGCATGTGATATATAATCAATTTTTTTGGTATGGCCAATTCACTGGGTGAAAATTTATACTTAAAATTTTTATTTCATAGATTAAGCATCTGAAAATATGTTTCACAACAATGTGAACATACTTATTACTGAAATGCACAATTAAAAATGGTTAAGAGCATTTTAAAAATTCAGTATAAATTCATATATGTATATATGTATATATAATATATATATATTTTTTTCTTGTTTCTTTTTGTTGCAGTACTTGGGAATTAAACCCAGGACTCCTCACGTACTTTGCAAGTGCTCTATCACTGGGCAGCACTCTAAGCCTTTTTTTTTTTTTTTGAAGGTCTCTTTGAGTTATGCATGCTGCCTCTGGCCTCGAACTTTCAATCCTCCTGCCTCTGCCTCCTGAATTGCTGGGATTACAGATGTGTGCCACTGTGCCCAGAAGAATTCATATATTTTATACATTAAGCCCTATTTGTATTATTTATTCCTGTTCTCTATTTTTCTCTTGGTTTGTTACTCTTTTGCTAATCAGTTTGTAGGAACCCTTATTACAATAAGGAAAATAGTCATTTGCCATTTACTGCAAATATTTCTCCCTGTTTTAAGTTTTTACATGATTTATATTATTTTCCTCACAAATTTAAACTTATGTGTGTGTAATTCAAGATACCAGCTTATATTCTCAAAGCATTTGATACTTCTGTCTTGACATTTCTTTCTTTTGTCATTTGTTTTTAAGGTTTTAATTTTATTTTCATTTAAATCCTTAATCCATTTGAAATTTGTTTTGTTGTAGGGAGTGAGGTAAATATTTAATAGTTTTCCCAGATGAATATATAATTGTTCCAATGAGCTCCATTAAATAATCATCTTTTTTCCTCCATGGAATCAGAATGCCACCAAATTTCCACGTGTAATTGAGTCTATTTTTGGACTCTAATTCCACTTAATTTATCATATCAATCTTTCTATTCCTGTACAAGTCCTAAACTGTTTCTTATTACTGTAACTTTATAATTCACCTTAGATACTTTTGCTTAATAAAACTTTAATGTTTTAATACTAAGTTGTTAAATATTTTGTGTCTATCAGGGAAGAGCTATGCCACACATCATTACTCTTAACTTCTTATATATCCTGAGCTACTTTCTCCAGGGTATAGCAGTCAAGAAATCAAAAGATACATTGGGAAAAGCTGTTGCAAAAGACCTCCTTAAAGTGTCGAAAAGTAAAGATGTCACATTGAAGATGAAGGTTTGCCTGACTCAAACCATGATATTTTTAGTTGTATCATATGGTTGTGAAAGTGGGTGCTCAATAAGGGAGATAGGAGAGGAATTGATGCTTTTGAACTATGTTGCTGAAGACAAATACTGAATATACCATAGACTACCAAAAGAACCAACAGATCCATCCTAGAAGAAGTGCAACCAGAGTGTTCCTTGGAATCAAAAATGGCTAGACTGTGTCTTACATATTTTGGACACGTCAGGAGGGACCAATCCTTGAAGAAGGACATCATGTTTGGGAGAGTGGCAGGTCAACAAAGAAAGGAAGATCCTCCACTAGGTGAATTGACACACTGGCTGTAACAATAGGCTTAAATAGCAACAAAAAAGATTGTGTGCATGGCACTGGGTCATTCTGTTATACATAAGGTTGCTATGAGTCAGACCCAACTTGACAGCACCTAACAACAATAACAACAAGAACAACATATTTTTTCACATGAATTTAGGTACCATGTACTAACCTTCCTCTTACCCTAAACAACTCTTGGTCTTTTGATTAGGATTATAGTTATAGACTAGTAAACAATATAGTCTGGATGTTAGTGACTTCCTCCTCCAACCCCCGCCCCCAATTTCATATTTTGGAGGTTAATTCTCAAATTGATGGTATTATAGGTAGGGCCTTGGGAAAGTGATTAGATCATGAGGGTGTCACATTCATGAATGATATGAATGCTTTTAAAAAGGGGCTTGAGGGATTCTTGAGGGGTGTTGTCTCTTCTGCCTCTTTCCCTATAGGAAAGCACAGCAAAGTGCCATTTTTGAAGAAGAGAACAAGCCCTTGCCAGACACCAAATCTGCCAGTGCCATGATCTTTGAGATCTCAAATTTCCCAACCTCCAGCAATGTGAGCAATACTTTTTATAATTTATAAATTACTCAGTTTAAATCATTTTGTTATAATAGCAGGAATGGACTACAGCAATTAAGAAGATTTGATATCTTTATCAAGTTTTCCTGTATAAGAATAGGGCATTTAAATTTATATAAATCTTTTAGATCCTCAATGAACTCTCTAATTTCTTTTAAAAAATTATTCAAATATAGCATGCATCTGTGTTAGGTACCATCAAGTCTGATCCAACTCATAGTGACCCAATGTACAACAGAATGAAACACTACCCAACATTGTGCCATGCACATGATCTTTTTGTTTGAGCCATTGTTGCAGCCACTATGTTTCTTCTCATTTTGAGTCATGCCACATTAGCAAAAAGAGGTCCCAGGGGTTTACTCAATTCCTATCATTAAGATCAACTCTACTTTGAGGAGGTAACTCTTCCTCAGTCATCTTTTGAATGACTTCCAGCCTGGGGGAGGGGCTTATTTCCTGGCACTATATTTGACAGTGATTCTCTGCTATTTATGGGATTTTCAATGACTAATTATTTTGGAAGTGGGCTGTGGGCCCTTCTCTCTAGTCTTAGTATGGAAGCTCAACTGAAACCTGCCCACCTTGGGTGGCCCTGCTGGTATCTAAAATACCAGTGGCACAGCTTTCAGCATGACAGAAACATGCAAGCTCCCACAGCATAACAAACAGACACATGGGGGACAGCATACATAGAGAAAAGTGAAATAATAAAAAAATTATCATAAAGTGAACATACATAACTTACCACCATTCTAAGAGGTTGCATATGAAGAGGAACCAATGGTGTTGAAGGATGAAGTGGAAGCTTCCTTGAAAGAATTAGTGAAACACAAGGCTCCAGGAATTGATGGGATACCAATAGAGATGTTTCAACAAACAGATGCAGCACTGGAGGTGTTAACATGTTTGTCCCAACAGGTTTGGAAAACAGCTACTTGGCCAACTGACTGGAAGAGATCCATATTTGTGCCTATTCCCAAAAAAGGGGATCCAACTGAATGTGCAAACTATCGGACAATATCATTAAT
>VMDO01033514.1:0-17885 GCA_007922755.1 Pedetes capensis
ATAGGGTTTTCAATGACTAGTTGTTTTGGGAGTGGCTCGCCAGGTCCTACTACCTAGTCTGTCTTAGTCTGGAAGCTCAGTTGAAAATCTGTCCTCCATGGGTAACTTTGCTCATGTCCGAGGTTACAGTGGCAGAGCTCTCAGCCTCGTCGCAACACCCAAGCCCCCACAGTGCGGCAAACTGACAGACGTGTGGGGGCTTTGATGGTAAAATAATTAATACAAGGACACATATATAGCATAAGAAAAAGAGAAGGAGAATAGAAAGAGGGAAGAGAGTAAAACAAGAAAGGAAGAAAATAGAAATAAAAAAAGAAAATAAAAAACCTCACGCATACATGCTCCCACCCACGTATAAAATCGCTTGTATTCAGGTGCGGTGGTATACACCTGCAATCCCAACGGCTTGGGGGGTGGAGGCAGGAGGATCGCAAGCCCAAGATCACAGGCAGGCTGCGCAACCCAGTGAGACCCTGTCTCAAAAAGTAAAAAAATATGGGCTGGGGGCGCAGCGTGGCGGTCCAGCACCTAGAAAGCGAATAGGCGCAAGACCCTAGTTTCAAACCCCCGTACAAAACAACAAAAACAAACAACAACAATAACAACAAGAAAAAACCCCCAAAAAACAAAAAACAAAATCAAAACAAAAACAAAAACAAAACCATGTGTACACGCTCACACACACATATAAAAACACTTCTAGTCAGGTGCGGTGGTGCTCGCCTACAATCCCAGCAGCTTGCGGGGCAGAGGCAGGAGGACTACAAGCCCAAGATCAGATGCAGTTTGTGCAACACAGCAAGCCCCTGTCTCAAAAAGTAAAAAAATATGGGCTGGGGGCGCAGTGCAGAGGTCCAGCACCTACAAAGCAAGCAGGCGCAAGTCCCTGGATTCAAAGCCCCATACAAAAAGAAAAAGAAAAGGAAAGAAAACAAACAAAAACAACAACAACAAAAAACAAAAACCTTTGTATGTTCTTGCAGATGGAATCTGCACTGTGGGCACTCAGTTCCATCCGGTGAAGTTGATACTGCAGGAAGCAGTGCTCTCTCCAGAACTCAGGATGGCAGTGTTTTCACACAATCTGCAGGAGCAGTCTGTTTTAGTCTATAGAGATTTTGCCGATTATGTAGAAAAAGGCGAATTGCCCCACAATGTCCTGGGTGACCAAAGAGATGGTTCCACAAAATACTCTGTGTCTAGTGTATTGTTTGAGAAGCAGTGGAGCCTTTGGGGTCCTCCCTGGGGTTCTCCCTGTCCCATGTAGTTCGGGCACCAATTCCCGAAATCAGAGATTTCCCACCCAAAGCCTATAGCATGGAGGGAATATGGCTGCTATCGTGGATTTTTTTTTTTATTGCAGGGCTTTCCGCCCACTTGGGAGACCACTTGGGAGGACCAAATCCTCTTGTGGGCGGGATGATATTCAACCCCCCTGGAGAGAGTCTGTAGTAGGTCTGCCGTGCACGGCGATTGCGCTTGAAACTGTTCTTATTGTGTCTAATTATCCTGCAATACTCTGCCAAAAAGGAGCACTCTGTCCGCGTGGCGCTCAGCTGCCTCAGCAGACCTCACCTTTCTCCACAGTGCTGTAGGATGACTTAGGATCCCCTCTGGTGTGTCTGGGATCCAGGTGTATGTGTGCCCGTACATCTGTGGAGATTGTGTCTGCATGACTGTTCCACCACAACAGGAGGGAGGGAGCCACATTTCAGCTCTGGATGCATACCGCTGGCACTGGTTTCCCAGTTCCCTCCGAGATTACTCCCCATACCCTCGAGTATCTACTCTCGTGGATCTGATCCCTATTTTCTCTCGTGAGGGACCTACAACAGCCCAGAGTCTCAGGCTGTGGGACGTTTGTTGGTAAAGATAGCGATTCCATGTGCCACCTCAAACTGACTCACCCGAAACTTGTAGTTTGTGTCCCGTGGGCAGGGTGACAGTGTGATGTCAAGGTTGCATTCCATGTTGGGTCCGGCTCCCGTGGGTGTGTGAGCAAAGTCCCCTCCGAGTCTCTGGGATTCTATCCTGCCATCTGAGTGATAGCGAAATGGTGGAATGGTGGTCCTGCTACTGACCTCTGTGTAGCTCCTCTGAAGCCAAATGCTTGATTTCAGTGTCCACCCAGTTTCATCCTCTATCTCCTAATCTAAATTATCACTGTTTCTATCTATTCAATGTGAGTTCTAAACCCCTAATCGAGGCTTCCCTTTACTCTGGGACAGAAGGCACATGTTATCTGTCCGCCATCTTGCCGGGAGCCCGATATAAGCATATGCAATGTTTAAATTGGGGAATCTGTGCTTCACTCAACTTGACTCATAAAATTTGCTGTCACAGAAGTAAAAGGTGAATTGTGCATTCAAAGATTTATTACATAAGTGAATAGTATGGGTGGTGATGGTAGGTCAGGATGAGGAATCCAGAGAGTTGAGGGAGGCAAGAGATATGGTTAATCAACTTGATGGTTGCAATTTCCACTTAGTATAATGTTGTTTTATCCTCCATTTATGCTGATTTCAAGGTATGTGAGATGTCAAATTACTGTGAAATTACTATCGGAACTCTGGAGGAATATTTCATTCAGCTTTTAGAATGTATGGCTATTGCATGAAGATGTGGTTTCTGTTTGTAGGAGATTTATCATGTTGGGGAGAGAAAACTAATGCAAAGAGAAAAAAAATTGATTAAATATTAAAGGTGGCTAACATGCTATAGAATTATTGTATACAAATTGTGCTGCACAGAGCTTTAAAATTTCACAGGTCAGTTTGGAGAAAGATTAATGCCTGGAACTTCATTTAAACACTAACAATTCAACAAAAGTTGTTGTTAGATGCCCTCAAGATGGGTCCAATCAGTGACCCTATGCATAACAGAATGAAACACTCCCTGACACACTGCTGTGCCCAGCACTATGTCAGTGCTTTTCTGTTATTCATAGGGTTTTCAATGACTGATTATTTGGGGAATGGTCTGCCAGGTCCTTCTCCCATTTTTGTGGTGCTGGGGATCTAACTCATGACCTCAGAGAGAGCAGAGCTGCACTCTACCAACTGAGGTAAACCCCAGCCCTTCAACAATAATAGTGTCATTTATATCTGTTTTGCATACTGATATTCTTTTTTTCCACACGGCAGTGTAGATAGATTCAAAAAATTCTTAATAACTTTTAGCATACAACTTAATGAGTTTTATTATGACATTTCACATATGCATATCATTGTACATTGCTCATGTTCACCTCTCTCATTACCCTCTCATGGCCTCCCTCCCCTCACCCCTTTCCTCTTCACCAATGGTCCCCCTTTTGCTTCATGTCTATTTGTGTGCAAGTGTGTGTCTGTGTGTGTGTGTGTGTGCACATATGTGCATGCACGCACGTGCTCGTGTGCATGCATGTGAGTATGTGTATTTGTTGTTGTTAGGAGCTGCCAAGTCCATCTCATTCACAGAGGCCATATGAACAACAGGATGAAACACTCACTCCTTGACACTGCATGTCTGGTGCTATGTCAGTGCTTGTTTGCTATTCATAGGGGTTTTCAACGGCTTATTATTTCGCAAGTGGGCTGCCAGATCCTTCTCCAATGTTTTTGCAGTGCTGGGTATCGAACCCAGGGCCTCAGAGCGTACAGAGCAGCCTTCTACCAACTGGGCTAAACCACAGCCATATATATGTAGATATATATATGTGTGTATATATAATATATGTGTGTATGTGTGTGTGTGTGTGTGTATACACACATATATATATATATCTCCAGATTTTGCCTTTGAGAAGAAAACATATTTCTTTTTGTTTCCACATTACTTTCTTATTGTCCTCTTCCCCTCTCTTTAAGTCCTTTCCCTTGCCCTACATATTCCCCTTCTACTTTTATGATCTATATATTAAAATACTGAATATACATAGAAATCTAGCATCCACATTTGAGAGAAAACATGTGATATTTGTCTTTCAGGGTCTGGCTTATTTCAATTAAAATGATGATCCCTAGCTACACCTATTTTTTTAGCAAATGTCATCATTTTACCCTTCCTTATGGATGAATGGATCTCCATGGTATATATATCCACCACATTTTCCTTATCCATTCATCTGTTTATGGATGTTTAGGTTGGTTCCACCTCTTGGCTATTGTGAATAGTGTTGCAATGAACATGGATGAGCAGGTATCTCATTATATGTTGGCTTTAGTCCTTTGGATATACCCAAGAGTGGTATTGTTGTTGTTGTTGTTGTTGTTAGGTGCCGTCGAGTCGGTATCCCACTCATAGTGACCCTCTGTACTACAGGGGAAACACTATTGTTAGTGCTTCTCTGCTGTTCATAGGGTTTTCAATGGCAGATTGATTCTTGGGAGGGGGTTGCCAGGTCCTTCAAGAGTGGTATAGCTGGGTCATATTGCATTTCTATCTTTTTGTTTTTTGAGAACCCTCCAAACTGCTTTTCATAGTGGCTGTACTGGCCTACATTCCCAGGAGTTGGGTATAAATTCTAATTTCTAAACTAAGCAACTGATTTGTGAGTGTGTGTGTTGCTGGGGATTGAACCCAGGGCTTTGAGCATGCTAGTCAATCACTCTACCACTGAGTTACACTCTCATCCATTTGCTGTATTTTTTTAATTTAAAAATATTGTAGTAAAATGCATATAATATAAAACTTAATATTTTATTTATTTTGAACATACAGTTCATCAAGTACATTCATGTTGCTACATAAACATCACCACCACCTATATCTGGAACTTTTTATTCTTCCCAAACTGAAACTCCCTACCTGTCGAACAATAACTGCCTATTCCCCTTCCCCCTAGTCCCCTGCAACTATGATTCTGCTTTCTGTATCTATGACTTGTACTACTCAAGGCACATCAGATAAGTAGAATCATATAATACTTGTCATTTTGTAGCTGACCAATTTAGCATAATGTCTTCAAGATTCATCCATGTTGTAACAAGTTTCTAAATTTCATTTTAAGGCTAACATTCTATTGTATGTTTATACCATTTATCTGTCAATGGGCATTGTTGTTTCTACCTTTTGCCTATTGTAAATGATGCTGCTGTGGACATTGGTATATAGATATCTGTTTTAAGTTTGCTGTTTTTCCTTCAGAAAAAGCCCTATTATTTAACAAATATTTATAGAGTGCCTAATATCTGCCAATCTGTTGCTGTACCACTGTGACTTCTGATCCTGTCAGATCTTGGAAGCTAAGCAGAGGTGGTCCTGGTTAGTATTTGGATGGGAGACCGCCTGGGAATACAGGTAATCTCCCTGTAGACTTCTTCCCAAGTGGTAGGCTTGGGAGAAGGACCTGACAACAAACTCCCAAAAACCAATCAGCCATTTAAAACCCTATGAATTCCAGAGAAGCACTGACATAGTGTCTCATTTGTTTTACATAAGGTCGGTATGAGTTGGACACTGATGCGATGGCACCTAACAACAACAATAACATCTGCTAAGGGAGAAGGATCTGGCAGTTCACTCCTGAAAAAAATCCTGAAACCATTAGTCATTGTAAACCATATAAGGGTTGCTATGAGTTGGACCTGACTCAATGGCACCCAACAACAACAACAACAATACTTACTAGACATTGTGCTAGGTGCTAAGTATACCATGTTGATCTTAGAAATCAGCATTATGCTGAGCAAATATTTTATTGCTATACATTATTATTCCTCTTTGGATGTAAAAAGTCCATATAGTTGAAACCAAGGCTAATAAAGAATCAAAAATTGGTTATGGGATAGCTAATCAGCAGTCAAAATACACAACAATAAAATGAATGTATTTGAGGATTAGGAATAAAATGTACAGGAAATATTTTCTCATAAAATATTGAAATAAGCCATGATATTGCAGGGATTTTAACAAAGTAAGTGACTAGCCCTTTGCAAAAGCACCACCTTCTTTTAGGTGCACAAAGAATGCTCCATTTGTTTCAGCAAATATGCTCTTATCTGAAAAGTCTCTTTGGAATGGAAGGAACATGCATATTTAGCTTGTGGAGCAGTGGTTGATAGTTTCTCAGCTTCCGACTAAGCAGAGTGATTAAAAAATGAAAATAATGTCTCTGGGGCAGTGACCTTCATCACTAAAGTTTGCATTGAAAGGAGAAAGCTGACTCTCTTTTGGACATTTTCTCGTGTGCAAGTTGTTTGACTTCTCAGCTGTGTTTCAGGGATAGTATGTGGTAGAGATGCATGGAACACAAAACAAGCAAACTCATGGAAGGGCATTTGTGTACTCAAGCACTATATCAACATGAAGGGTTAAATAGGTTTCCATTTTGCAATCATGTTCAGATATTAAATTCTAATAGCTACAAAGCAGTGATAGATTCTCTCAACATCCGGCTGTTTGTTAAAGAATGTAATCCTGTAAAATATTTCCTCCAACGGAGTTCAAGAAAACTATTTTGAGTTAACAAAAAAAGTATCTATGCATTTAATTTTTCTGAATTGGAAAAGTTTCTTCTCTCTCATGCCATGAAGCACATGTTGTTGTTGTTAGGTGCCATCAAGTCAGTGTCCAACTCATAGTGACCCTACATACAACAGGCAAAACAGTATTGTTAGTGCTTCTCTGCTATTCATAGGGTTTTCAATGGCTGATGGTTTGCGGGGAGTTGGTTGCCAGGTCCTCCTCCCAAGTGAAGCACATAGACCCCTTCAAAGCTTGCATGTGATCCCTCCTTGACGTGGATGCCAGCTACCATATACTATTCCATTTCCAAACTTTCACCAACATGTGCTAGGTCTGCTCCACAGCCACCTTGGAACACCCTTAGCTAAATGCTCCTTGAATATTGGAAGAGAATAATCAAGTCTTTCTATTTCTTTCCTCTAGATTTACCAGGGTTTCAGTGTTTTTACCAGTCCGACAACTGCCCATTGGAAACTCTGAGTTTTTCTATTTCTCTCCTGGTATCTAGAATAGATCACAATATCCCAGCCATAGTACGAATAATGTAGGAAAAAACCATTTTCCTAATGCTGGGCCCTATGTTTCTATTATTATGTCTTAAGCTAATATTAAAGTATTAAGCTAAAAGCTTGACTTAAAAAAAAAAAGAATAAATGATGGCTGGGTATGGTGGCACATGCCTACAATCCTAGCACTGGAGAGACTGAGACAGGAGGATGAGAGTTCAAGCCAGCCTGGGCTACATCACAAGACCCTGGCTCAAAAAATGGGGGAAAATAAACCAACAGCAAGAGTCTATTCCTTGTAGATTTTGTTCTGTCAGACGCAAAAGTGAATGTGTATATAAAAAATTTTTGGTTCCCAACTTTCCATTTCATATGAAAACTGTCCTTACCTCTTTCCTCTCCTTGGGTTATGTGAAATTCAAGAACAGCATTGTTGTTTGGTGCTGTCAAGTTGGTGTTCAACTCACAGTGACCCTATGTACAACAGATGAGACACTATTGTCAGTGCTCCTCTGCTACTCATAGGGTTTTCAATGGATGATTGATTTTTGGGAGTGGGTTGCAAGGTCCTTCTCCCAAGCCTACAGCACCTGGTGTTCCCAGGTGGTCTCCCATCCAAGTACTAATCAGGCGCAACCCTACTTATCTTCCAAGATGTGACAGGATCAGATGCCACAGTGGTACGGCTGTAGGCAGAACGGCAACAGCTCTCCTTTTACTTCAACTGGTTTGAGTTGGCTTCTGATATTTGCACTCAAAATAGTGTTGGCTAGAACAAAACATTAATCCTGGCTTTTGCTTCACTCTACACATCCCTGGAGAAAGACATCAAGTTTGGGAGAGTGGCAGGTCAATGAGAAAAAGGAAAACTCTTCACCAGATGGATTGACACAGTGTCTGCAAGAATGGGCTTAAATATAAATAAGATTGTGTGCCTGGCACAGAATTGAGAAGTGTTTTGATTTGCTGTATATAGGGTTGCTATGAGTCAGCCTCGACTTGACGGCACCTAGCAACAACAATACATCCTTACTCTGTAGACCAAAATAAGGAGTTGCCTCAAACAGAAAAATGAAGAACCTTAGTAGCCTTGGCTACATGATCACTAGTGAGGGGGAATTGCTCTCTGTCACTGTGTTTCATCTCTCCATACCGAATATAGAAGAACCAACTTCTTCCATGTGTGGAAAGATCATTTTGGGGAGAAAGGCAATGAGTAATATGCTTGAAAAAGATACTAGACTTGGAGTTGGGGATCAATGTCAGTAGGGAGAACAATTGTCCTAATTCTGCTGCACTCAGGTTGTATGACTTTTGGCAAGTCACAACCTCAATAGGCTTTAGTTTTGTCATATGTAAATGTTAGAGTCAACAGGATTTTATATAATATGTATGAAGAAATGGAAGCCTAACAAGGCTATGACTTGCCCAAAGTTATACAACCTGAATGCAGCAGTGTATACCAGGCACCATCGTGCCATCTCCTGTGGCTTTGCTTTCTGCGTTTGAAAGACATTTCTCTCCAAATCCTGAAAACAGAAAGGATTGACACAGGTGTGGATCTCTGCTTTACAGTTTCAAGACCCTCCTCTTCTCCAATCTGTATCCCTTCCTTTTTCTTCCCTGAACACATGCACATCTTCTCCCTCATTGTTTTTTTGATGTTGGACAAGTCTATTCCTGATTTTCCAAGTTGTTCCAGGCCTATGAAGAAATCCAGGTCAAGAGCAGAAGATACTACATTGTATTAGCAAATAGCAACAGAGACGCATTATTTAAATAGAAATGAGGTATGGAGTTTATAGATGTTTTCTGCATGAATTAAATTCCTGACAAAGAACTTACTTTTGGATTTGCTGTAGTCCCTGTTTCTTTCAACTCACAACTTCTGATTTGGCAGAGTGGGCATGTCCTCTCTGTGGCCCAGGTCAGGTACTCATACCGTACCTGGAAGGGAAGTTGTGAAAATTGGCATCAGACATTTCCGCCTCTGTAATTATTTGCAGGCTCTGTCTTATAAGGCAAGGAAACTCCACAGCAAGGTGTCAGATTCTGTATAGTCAAAACGATTGGCACTTGTAGCCAGTAATTCTCAAATGTTTTTCTTTCTAGGCAGTAGTGTTTACAAGACTGCTACTTGAAAATCACAAGATCAATATTCTCTTTCTTCCCTTGACTTGAAATATTGAAAGCTAAGGAGGAAAATGGGGCTGGGATTTAGCTCAGTTGGTAGAGCTCTGCTCTGTAATCTCTGAGGTCCTGAGCTTGATTCCCAGCACTGCAAAAATGGGAGAAGGATGGCAATCCACTCCTGAGGCAATCATGAAACAATCAGCCATTGAAAACCCTATGAGGGTCACTATGAGCTGGACACAATTCGATGGCACACAACAACAACTAGGAGGAAAATAATTAGTCTTCTTTCTACATAGCATAAGGAGTTTGGCTGGAATAGGGAAATAGGAGGATATAGTTAGAGAAATCACTGCCAAAGCCAAAATCGAGCTCTGGAAGTATCAATTTTGAATCTTTTACTTTGATTATTAAATTATACACTCTTTACATCTGCTTCTTTTTTTCCTCAAAAATGGTTTAAGACACAAACAGTTTCTGGATGCAGTAACAATTTGTTGTTTTGGTATTTTCTAGAATTAGAATAGTTAAGTTAGGGCTAATCACAAAGATACACAAGGAAGTTAGTATAACTCGTTTCCCCCGACCTAATTGTACTAATTTGTGAGAGTTGCTGTAATAAAGCACCACAGTCTGTCTGGGTGGCTTAACACCAGAAATTTATCATCTCACGGTTCTGGAGCTAGACATCCAAGACCAAATGTCAGTAGGGTGGTTTCCTTTGGAGGGCTGTGAAGGAAGGATCTGTCCCAGGCCTCTGTTCTTGGCATATAGATGACCATCTTTTCCCTGCATCCACCCATTACCTTCCCTTTGTAAATGCCTTGGGTCCATATTTATGCTTTTTATAAGGACATAAGTTCTACTGGATTAGGGCCCATCCTAATGATCTCATTTTAACTTTATTACCTCTGTAACGATCCCATTTCCAAATATGGTCACATACTGAGGTGCTTGGTATTAGGACTTTAATGTATGAATTTGGGGGTAGGGTGATACAATTAACCCATGACAGTAGTGAATCCTGTTGGTGATCTAAATGAAATATGTGTTTAGGAGAGGAGGCAAGGAGACTGTAACAGACTCTACTGGCTCTATTGGCTACTTATTTGGGAAAAACAGCAGTGATAAGGGCCAGGAGCCTGAGATGATAGCATTTCCAAATGTGGGCAGGCCTGACAAGACAGCTTAGATCTGTTAAAAGACAAAATTACAACAATGTAGTTCTAGAATAGGGCAACATTTCATTCCACAGAATAGAGTTAAGTGTTCCAATGGGCTGAACAGAAGAAGTTGGTTTTATAGACAGAGAAAGGCTGAAGAAAGCAGAAACAAAAGAACAAAAAGCAAATTGGTCATTTCAAAGTTACTTTCCTTAGTAAGGTCAGCAATTGAAAAATAACTAATTGGTTAGTACCAGGTTACTTTAGGCTACCTTTTTTGGTGAAAGGATTAGGCAGAGGAAACTTCTTTATCATGCCAATTGAAATGGACCTGTTTGAGAAATTTGGCTGTTAGTCCTCCAACCCTGATGTTTTAGAAGCACAGATAAGCAGCTTAGCTTCAGCTTGGAACTCAGCATGAGTGATTCCATTTTGGTTTTTAGTCTGGTTTGAGTCCAGGGCAGGTTAGTCCAAAACAACAATTTCCTTTAATTTTTATGTAATAGTATACTAGCCAAAGTTGTGATATTTTTAAAAAACAATTGGCAGACATGATCCAGACAACTACAAGTAGCAGAGATTGGTATGTGTCTTATATGTGGCACTAAAAACTTTTTTTTTTTTTAGCTTAAAAAAGCATAGATTCTCCAGTTCTCTCTTGTTAGGTGCTCAAGGTTATTCGAACAATATTTTTATAATACTATAATAGAACTTAATCTTATTATTATTATTATTTGTAGTACTTAATGGTTGAACAGAAGGTCTTGCATGTACTTAGCAAGTGTTCTACCAGCCCATTTTTTAAATTTTTATTTTGAGTCAGAGTCTCATTGAGTTATGCAGGCTGCCTCTGGCTTCAAACTCACAATACTCCTGGCTCTGCGCTGGGATTACAGGCACAAGCCACTGAGCCTGGAAATCCTATTAATTTACTTCAATTACAGGAAATCATTACAAAAATCTCAAAGCTCATGAGTACTTTTTTATAGACACATCCAATGAAATTAAACTACATTTTTTTTTCTTGCAGTGCTGGGGATTGAGTCCAGGGTGTTGTACGTGCTAGACAAGCACTCTACTACTGAGCTATAGCCCCAGCCCTAAGCTACATTTTAAAAGCACCTAGATATAAAGCAGGGCTGGGGTTTAAGTCAGTGGAGTGTTTGTTCTGTGCTCTGAAGCCCTGGGCTTGATTCCCAGCACCACAAAAATGGGAAAGGACCTGGCAGCCCACTCTCAAACAATCCTGAAAACAATCAGCTACCAAAAATCCTGAGGAGAGAAGCAATGACATAGTGCCCAGCACCTAACACTGGCACAGTGTTAGTGAGTGTTTTTTTTTTTTTTTTTTTTTTTTCTGTCACTAGGAGTTGGACCTGCCTTAACGGCACCTACAACAATAACAAGAAGCAAGATGAAGTGAGAGAAATACACTAGAGTCAGAAATTTTTTATGGTAACTTCTTGAATCCATCTACTTTATCCTTTTACAGGAATCAAAAACAGCAATGTGAACTATGTATAGCTCCATACATCCTAGAGATTTTTAGTATATCAAGCTATGCTTTTCACTTTTGCTTTTCACTTACTAAGACATTTGGCAAATTCTTTCTTGGTCTCAAGAACCTCAGAATTGAAGTGGAGATGATGCTGAGATATTGAAAGGAATTAGTAGTATGAACAAGACACGTCAATTTTTATGAAATAGCTTTTTAAAAAATTACAGCCTAAAGGGTTTGTTTGTTTGTTTGTTTTGTTTTGTTTTTAAATAGGAATCTAAGGCAGTTAACTCTCCTGAGAATTTGCATTCTAGATCTTTTTAGATTTTAATCATATTCCACTTTGCATTTTGGAAAATTACACCTAATTCACAAACTTAGCAAATTATAAATATATTTTTACCATACTCTACACTAGGATTATGGGAGGAGCATATTCGATTAAGCTTCAGTTTCTTTGGGCACTTCCTCTTTAGTTCCTTGCTGAGTAAGAGTCACTATAAATAGTATTAACTTTGAGACATTTTAATGTGAATAAGCAAAGCAACCACATGATGGCAGCATGTTAAAAGAATAAAGAATCATTCCCTCAAAGCCATCCTTTCAATTTTTAGAAAGCCATATGAACAAAGAAGAAAACCTCATATTTAACCTGCCTCATGGGTCCCTTTTTTAAGTTAGGACTCAGAAATGCTAGAGGTGAAATCAAACGTCTGTTTTTCAGATCCCCTAACAGTGAGGAACAAGAGATCAGGGACCTGTGAGTTCTTGGATTTTAAGCTAGAACCAGACAGACTGACTCATCCTTCAAAACAAACAGCCTTTGGTAACAAGTTTGGGCATGATTTGGTGAATTATAAAAGCAAAATGATAATTTATGGATATAGCAGTTGTACCAGATGCTTTGGGTTGTTCTGCTGATTACATTAAAAAATCTTCTCAGTTAAATACCTGTATGCACTATGTATTTTTGAATAAGTCATTACCTTAGTTACTTTTGCATTACTGTGGCCAAAATATTGGACAGAAACAACTAAGGAAGAAAATGATAATTTTGGCTTCTGGTTTCAGAGTGTTAGTCTACAGTGGTAGGGAAGGCATGGTGGAGCAGGTGGCAGGAGCCTGTGGTGAAGGAGAGCAGCTCACATCACAGCAGACCAGGAAGGAGAGAGCTTGGCTGGAACCAGGACTGGGTATCACCTTCAAGGGCCTCTATGACTCCATAACTCTTATATTCTGCATGCATGCAAAGCTAACACCAGATAGACGATGCCAAGCTCTGTTGTCAGCTCAAGAAGTAGCTGGGCCCCCTTGGATTATTGCTGTGGTGGCCTCTAAGTGCTGGGTAGCAGAACTCAGGAAAACACTTCCCTAGCTGGCCCCATCCTAGCAGGATGCCCTGGAGTTTCTCTCTTTATAAAAGAAAGTTTTTCAAATGAATTTTCAGTTTCACACCCTAGAGCTGATGATGAAAGGGTCTGGTCAATCCCTGAAATACCCTCAAGGGATCCTTACTATTGTCTCAGTGTGAAGTACTTGGATTCAATGGTGTTAATCTCTTTAACAAACACAGTCTCTTAATCTGCAAATTGAAATGGGCACTTTTTCTGGCCAGACTGTACATTTTACAAATTTTTGGCTCTTATTTTTGCTCCCTTTCCTCATTCTAAATCTGGCCAAAATAGGCAGCAATAACCATGCCATACACTTAATCCTATGCTATCTTGAAATGTCCCTCACCAAATCAATTAGTCCATTACTTTTGAATTTAGCCTCACTCAAAATTTTTAGGACATTAGCAAAACATAAGTAAATTCTTTGCCAGAATATAATATGAATGGCCTCTAGTTTAACCCACAATAGAGTTTTTGGTCCCTTCTGAAACCTCATGAGCACTGTCTTTACTGTCCATATTTCTGTTGGCTTTCTTGTCTTTTGAACTCCACCAGAATCATCTATGAAGTTGTTTGTTATAACCTTCTAGGGCTTCTCTAGCTGGCATCCCAAAATTCTTCCAAGTTCCTCCTGCAAACCCATTCCAAAGGCCTAAGAACCTCATGGTCAGGTTTAATAATATGAATGGCCCCACTCCCAGTACTAATTTTTTGTATTAGTTATTTTTGCATTGCTATGACCAAAATAACTGACAGAAACAAGTAAGGAAGGAAATGTATATTTTGGCTCATGGTTTTAGAGGGTTAGGCCACAGAGATGGGGAAGATATGGCAGAGTAGGCAGCATGAGCCTGTGGTGGAGGAGAACAACACATACCATGGCAGATCAGTAAGAAGAGAGCTTGGCTCCAATTGGGGGCCAAGTATCATGTTCAAGGTCCTGCCCCTAGTGACCTACTTCCTCTGGCTAGTTCCTACTTCTTAAAGGTTCCACAGCCTCCCAAAACAGTGCCACCAGCTGAAGACCAAGCACCCAAACACATGACCCTGTGGGGGACATTTATATTCAAACCACATCAGTCATTAAAACATTGCAATAATTATTTTGAACAACAATTTTTGCCTTGTCATCTGTGGCTAGGGATGTTTTTTCATTAGCACATCACTTAGTCAACATCTGTTGAGAACCTCCAAGCACATGACGACTGCCTAGATAGGAGAAAATAAGAGAAAAAGGGCTCTTTTATTGGAATATTGTTGTTGTTAGGAGCTGTTGAATCAGATCCAAATCATAATGACCCTATGTACAAGAGAATGAAACACCATCCAACACTGTGCCATGCCTGGCACTATTGTCAGTACTTCTCTGCTATTCATAAAGTTTTTGATGGCTGATTATCTTGGGAGTGGGCTTCTAGGTCCTTCTCTCAAGCCTATGCATCCAGTATTCCTAGGCAGTCTTCCATCTAAGGACTAACCAGGCCCGACCCTGCTTAGCTTCTGAGATCTAATGAGATCAGATGCCAGGATGGTATGGCTGTGGTTTATTCAAGGACCAAATAACCTCACTGGGCATAACTTCCATTTCAGACTCTGTTCTGATTTCATTTGCATTGATTTTACTCTCAGCTGAAGTTTCTTTTGTGGTGGTAAACATGATGCTAGGTTATAGATTTAGCTACTTCAAAACAAGGTGAAAGATTTAGATGATCTGAAGAGAAAGAAACCAGAGTATAATAAAAATGGTTTTGTAGAGGTGCAGAGGATCGACAAACTCAGGGCTTCTCACATAGCAGATAAGTGCTCCACCCCACTGAGCTATGCCCCTATGCCCCCATCCCAGTGTAGCAGCTTCAAGAAGAGAGTTCTCATTCCCAAAGATTTCAGTGTAAGTTCTGGGACTGGCTCCCACAGGCTGGTACCACTTACCAAAGCATGAACTAGTCAGGGTGGCCAAGAGGAATGGAGGACTCTGATTTGCGAGGCCACTCACAGACTCACTGCTGGACAAGAAACTGAACCACTCTCTCCTGGCTTAACCACATGGACTGAGAGTGGTGATTACAGTTTTCCCAAGGGAAAATCAAATGCTGTTACCAAAATAAGGGGGAAGAAATGTTATGCAGGCAGAAATAATAGCCATCTACTAAAAGACATATAAAAGATGCTATGCTTGCCTTTAAGAAGATAACAAACTTGAAAAAAAAAATCAGAAGAAATATTATCATCAACATTATGTTTAAAGCTGTTTCAGAGGTTTGAAATACTCATTTCAGGTGATCCTTATAAGACCATTTTTTAGGTCAGTACTATTTTGTAGTTAAGGACAAAGAGAGACATAGACCTTAGCTGCATGTGGTGGTATATGCCTGTAATCCCAGCCACTTGGGAGGCACAGGCAGGAGGATCGCAAGGTCAAAGCCCAAAACAGCCTATGTAAATTAGTGAGAACTTGTTTCAAAATAAAACATTTTAAGAAATGGCTGGGAGTGCAGCCCAGTGGCAGAGAACTTGCAAAGTATATGCGAGGCCCAGGATTCATCTCCTAAGTACAAAAAAAAAAAAAAAAAAAAAGGAAGAAAGAAAAAGACATTAAATTATTTGCCTAACTGCTACTTATTATGCCCAACATACAACTTATATCAAGGTTGAAATTCCTACTGATATTTCCAAAATGACAGTACTTCCTCCTATATATAATATGGAATGCTCATGAGCATTAGTGGGTGAGTAGAAAATATATTTATATCAGATGATCTAATATGTAAGAATCATGTTATGTTGGACATGAGGAAAAAATTACTACCACAGTGTTTCTCAAATTGCAATCTGCCTGTGTCTTAATTTCTTGGAATGTTTAGTATAAATATTAATTCCAGGCTTTTATCCATCAGACCTCTTGAGTCAGAATCTCAAGAGATAGTACCTCAAGAATTAGTACATACACACATATATATGTATATCTGTGTGTGTGTATATATACACACATACATAGATGTATATGTATATGTGAGGCTCAGGTGATTTTTATGCATAGTCAGAACTTTTAATTAACATATTTAACTGCATGCAGATTTAGAGACCTTATGTGTAAGGAAAGGAAGTCAGAAATCCACAAGGTTTTTCTCAGTTCCTCCTTCAGGTTTTGTGGCTTACTCTGGTCACTCATTTTTATTCTTTTCTTTTTCCTGTAAGTTAAAATACTCCTCAGTTACAAAGGCTTAGAATTAGATGTCCTAGCAGTACATCTCATTTGTAATATTCCAAGTTAATCAGTGAATTAGAGTATTAGTTTCCATAGCAAATACCTTAAAAATCAAAATTTAGATTGAAAAAGGACGTTAGCAAACTACCCTCATGTCCAGATAAGGAAATGGATCTTGTTAGGCCAGATCAGGGTGGACCAGAATCAGAATGTAAACAAGCTGAGATAACAGGACACAGGCTGGAGCGTGCACACGGTATTATAATGGAACTGTGATATGATTGGACAATGGTCTTGGCAATTAGTCAGTATTGTGTAAAAGCCTTAAGAAACCTTTCTGCCAACACTGGTGCATAAGGAAAGGACCCAGGAGCCTGGAGAGGTCTGGAGAGCACAGATAGGACAAGAGAGTGTGAAGAGGACTGGAGGACATGTAGAGGTGCCTTGGCATTCAGAGGGCAGTGGCTGTGAGCGTCAGTGCCACAGAGGAAATGGAGAAGAAAACCCTGGAATAAGTCATGTCACACCTGTCTTAAGCTCCTTGAGCATTTTGGTTTTGGTTTCACAGTGGGCCCCAAGCATCCATCCCTGGCCAAGGAGCTCAGCTGGGACTCAAGCAGGATAATCTGACATATGTCATCAGGACAAGGATGCGACATCTTCTGTAAAGTAAAGTGACTTGCACAGCTAGACAATCAGTATTGATAACCTTTTTAAAACTACTCATTTTTTTGTTTTTTATGGTACTGGGGGCTTGAACCCAGAGCCTTGGGCTTGCATGCTCTGCAAGTGCTGGACCACTGAGCTGCACCCCCAGTCCATTTTTTTACTTTTTGAGACAGGGTCTTGCTAAGTTATACAGACTGCCTCTGGTCTCAAACTTGGGATCCTCTTGCCTCTGCCTCCCGAGCCACTGGGATTACAGGCGTGTGCCACCACACCCGGCTTGAAAGCTACTCATTTTTGAATAACTATTTCATTTAGGGAAATAGTCATAAAAGTCAGTTAGCATTTATAAACAAAACAAATTTAGTTACATTTAATTTTAGGTGCATCAGAGCATGCAATCCAATTTCAGAATCCTGTGCCATATTTTGACTTAGCTTTATTAGTAGTTATTGGACATTTGCTGTATTTCCTTATGTATTCCTCACTTAATCCCTCCCATGGTAAGGAGAAGGTACTAGTATGCCCATTTTATAAATAAAGAAGCTAAAACATAAGTGCACTCAGTAATTCATCCTAGACCAATGTTTCTTGAGTTTTTGTGTACAAGATAATCACTTGCAAGACAGTGTTGTTAACATGTAAATTCTGATTCAGTAGGTCTAGTGTGGGTCCCCCCACACGTCTGTCAGTTTGCCGCACTGTGGGGGCTTGGGTGTTGCGACGAGGCTGAGAGCTCTGCCACTGTAACCTCGGACATGAGCAAAGTTACCCATGGAGGACAGATTTTCAACTGAGCTTCCAGACTAAGACAGACTAGGTAGTAGGACCTGGCGAGCCACTCCCAAAACAACTAGTCATTGAAAACCCTAT
>VMDO01033515.1:0-17883 GCA_007922755.1 Pedetes capensis
TTGAGCACTTTTTCATGTGTTTCATGGCTTTATGGACCTCTTCATTTGAGAACTGTCTACTCAGTTCCTTTGCCCATTTGTGTATTGGGTTGTTTGGTTTTTGGGTTTTTTTTTTCTTGAGTTCTTTATAAATTCTAGTAATTAGACCTTTGTCAGATGTATAAAATGCGAAGATTTTTTCCCATTCTGTGGCGGTTTCTAAAGCAGAAAGGTGAAACTTTGGAAGGTGGCCATTGATGCTGAAAAACCCCGAAAGACTCTTAACCAAAACTGCAGGAACCACAGCCCTGTCAGTGACAGCTGAAGTCCTGCTGATCTGCATTTGGCGGAAGACATGATCTGGCCCACTCTGTTATCAGTCTCCTCCAATGATCTATTTACCCAAAGTTCATGGTTCCAGCCAGATGGACCTGGCAATCCGGGGCAGACAAGACAGTGCTGAAACCCAGAGACTGCAGGCTGGATTGCTGAGCTATAGGTCTGAAAGGCTGGGTTCCCTTGCGTCCCACTGGGCAGGCCTGTGCAGTGTTTATCTTTTCTCTTTTTAACCAGGTGAAATGGCTGCAATAATGAAAGAAGCTGAAGGGAGTATAGGGATAACAAACAGATATTGTTAGGTGTCATGATAGGAGACAAGAGAAACAGGGAGGAGGAGGGAGGAGAGAGAAGGAGAAAGGTGGCGGGGAAAAAAGTGTGTTTTTACATGCACAGCTTCTAAACTCTTGGTGAAATAAAAATTACTTTCTGGGGAAGAACATCCATCCCCCCCTCTTTAAATTTCCCCTGAATGGCAGCTGGCTGCTCAGGGTGCATCTGACCTTTGCCCAGCACCCCCTGCCCCTTCATTTGGGCCCCTTCTGTGGGTTACACTAAAGTCATTTAAGCCCCAGAATAGCCTGTCTTCTCTCACTGGTGGGCAAGGTACAATGCGCTCTGGCTTCCCTGCAAGTTAGTCTGCAGGAAGACCACGTTCTCCTACCAGAAAGGGAAGAAAAGGGCCGCTTTGATGTGTGAGTAACAGTGAGATGGATGCATTCCATGTGACCTCTGCGACAGTGTGGCATCCTCGCCTAGTACATTTCTGTAACTTCTGATGAGCTCAAAAAGGCCTTGGTGATGAGGAGGGCTTGGGCTGTGTGAGCAGTATTTGGAACTGAATTTGGAGAAAGCAGAGAGAACAAAGCCAAGTGTCCATCCCTGCAAAGCTGAGCAGCTGTGTGTGTCCAGCAGAGGGGACGATCAGGACTGTGGGGCCAGACAGGCCTGGTATTTGAGTGTTGGATTTTCCAACCATGAGCAGCACAAGTTACTTTTCCCCTCTGAGCCTCAGTTTCTCTATCTGCAAAATGGAGGCAAGAAGAGATTCCTTACAGGGTTGTCTGCAAGGACTGGAGATAGTGTTTGCAAATCTCCCTTAGGACATGGGAGGATAACAGTTAGGCTCATGGGGAGGATGGTCCAGAGGGAAGGTCCCAGGTGCCATGGGCATCGGCCTCCAAATGCAAGTGAGAAGGACCTCTGGGTAGGGGTCCTCAAGGTTACTATAAGAGAAGGGGCTTCTCAATCCTTAACTACTTTGAGAAGGTAAAAATAGAGGGGAGGAAAGGAGGAATTTTCAATTTCTTCTTTATCAGCTTCTGTGATGCTTTGAATCCTGACCCAAAGGGAAGTGGCTGCTTTATTCTTCAACTCAAAGGGAATGAAGGGGCAGCCACATGGGTTGCCCAAGAGCACACAGGGAGACCTCTACTGTTAGGGGCCTGGTGGGCTGGTCTCTGACATCCTCCTAGGAAATCTGGAGGCCAGGGGTGGGTGAGGGAGTCTTTTGAGGCAGGGCAGAGGGCCAGAGAGTAGTAGATGCTGAGTCAGGGAGTGACACTTGTCTTTGACAGTGGACCAGTGGCATGGAACACTTGGCGCATGCGTGACACCAGAGGCAGGCACGTCAACCCGAGGTCCTGCCCACAAAGGCTCCCACCAGAGGGATAGAGGACCCTGATGTCCTGAGTCTGGGTGGGGAGGCCTCTTGGAACTCAGTCTGCAGGCAGAGCACAGCTGGTGGAGACAGGTAAAGACCTGGTGAGGGAGGGCTGCAGCAGAGGACTTCCAAAGAGCTGCCATATGTGCCAGGAGGCCAGGGCCATCTCACAACAGTGCCAGCGAGGGCTTCCCTGGACCCTACTTCCCACCCATCCACTACAATTAGGGAGCTGTGGGCAGGGGGAGATCTCTGTGGGTGCAGGAAGCACATGAGCCACATCTCCTCAGGGTGGTCTCCCCAAAGCCATCTGAAAAAGGGAGGAGGGGGACCACTCTTCACCCTGAAGGGAGATTGCAGCCTCATTTCATATTTTGGAATGGAAGCTTTCATGATTGTGAAATCATGATTGTGTTCTGTGACTCGGAGCGATGGTGAGACTGGCAAGCACCTGGGATGAGCAGAGAAGGCAGTGGATCCACGTTTTAGGCAGAGGAGAGCGTCCTCCACTGGAAAATCTAAAGACAGTGACAGGCAGAGACCTTCCTCATGTGAACAGGGGACACTAGGAATTGCTGACCTTACAAAAGATGGGATGGAGACTTTGTGGGGTTCTTGAAGATGGGCTGGAGTGTGTACCATGGCCAACTTCAGGGACTGCTGGCGTAAGTAGGGTGTCTGTGAAAAACACCCTGGCCTTTGACCTTGGTGAATGAGACCGAGCCAGACGTGAACAGCCTATAGGACATAGTCATCTCTGGGCCCTCAGAGCTCCTCCAAGGAGGTGGGTTTTTTCCCCTTCTGTTCATCTTTTGAGACTGGGGATGTAGTTTCCCTTAACCCATGCCCCCACCCACAAAAAAAGTCAGATTAACTTGCTGAGTAATTCAGTATAATGATTAAAAGTGGGGACTTTGCAGTCTGCCCCAACTTGGGTTCAAGTGCTGGAAACCACTAACTAGCTCTGTTACACTGGTCAAGTCATTTAACATTGGTTGTCTCACCTGTCAACCGGTATTAATTATGTCTACCTGTTAGTGTTGTTGTTGTTGTTAGATGGGGTCGAGTCATGTCCGACTCATAGTGACCCTTATAGGGTTTTCAATGGCTGACTGTTTCAGGATTGCCACAGGAGTGGATTATCACGTCCTTCTCCCATGTTTGTGGTGCTGGGAATTGAACTCGGGACCTCAGAGACTGCAGAGCGGCACTCTACCAACTGAGCTAAGTCCCGGCCCCATTAGCATTGTAGAGGACATAAAACTGGATCACTCACATGAGGAATCAGCACGGCACATGGTACAGAGGAAGGGTCAACCAATAGCATCAGTTGTTTCTGGGAGCATTGTCATGACTATATAACTCGCCATTTGCATGCCTTAGTTTGCTATTGCCAGGTGTTGATGGTGGATCTTGATGGGCAACTTTATTGGGCTAAGAAATGCTTAGGAGATTAGTAAAGCACACTCTGGGTGTGTCTGTGAGGGCGTTTCCAGAGAGGACTAGATCATAAGGACTCTGAGCTAATGAATGGTTTCATCCATTGGTGGATTCAAAACCTGAATAGACTATTGAGCGATGGTCAACTGTGGAAGGTGGGGCCTGGATGGAGGAGGTTTGTCACTGAGGGCATGTCCTTGAGGAGGGTGCCCTTGGGGGGGGGCGTGATCTTGGGGGTGTGTCCTTGGGCATGGCTTTGGGGGGCATGTTCTTGAGCAGTGTGCCCTTGGGGGCATATTTTTTTTGGGCGTGTCCTTGGAGGCTACATCTTGCCCTGGCCCTTTCTGGTTATGGCCCCATTATAGCTTCTTGGCTGCCATGATATGAGCTGTGCTCTTTGCTTCCTGTCTGCCAGAGGTGAGAATCTCTTCCACAACATGCTCCCACCACCATGATGTTCTGCCTGCACACACAGGGCCAAGAACCCATGGGCTGAACCCTCTGAACCCGTGAACCAAAGCAAATTTTGCCTCTTGTACATTGTTCTGTCAGGTATTTGGCCACAGCTATGCAAAAGTAACTAATATGCCAGACAACCCTGAGAGCACCAGGAGTCATTAGGAGATAGATATTTTTTCCTCAATCCTGTTCCATCTTTTTGGGATAAAAAGTATATGTTGGCATTACACTCAACAGAACATGGAGGAGGCTGAACAAAGCATAAAGCACCAAAAGGTGGAATATTAACCATAAACTAATCTCAATTACTGGTCTTTATGGACCGTCTCCAATCTTCACAAGATTCAATGACAGGTGAGAAACTTAGCATCAGAGAGGTGAAGCAGGTCGCCCAAGGTCACAGAGCTCACTAGTAACATTATAATTCGAATTCAACAGTAGAATGATCCCATGGCCTAGGTGCTAAATGATCAGCTCTGATGAAACTTTGGTCACTGAAGGAAAAACTGAAGAACTGTGCTGTTCAGAGTCATGGAACACAAGACAAAGGAGACGGAGACGGCTATTTATTGGTTTGGGAACAAGATGGGGGAAAGCCACATCCAGAGAGCCGATTCTTGTTCCCATGGACCCTTCCCCCTCACCCACTATTTTTTCTCCCCGCCAGATTCACATCCTCTCAAGTTCTTTGGTACCCTATTCAACAAATATTGCTTCCTGAATGTCGAGAAGCCTCTTTAAAAATATCAGAGAAGCACCTTGATTAGCAGAGGACGGGAGCAGCTGATAACCAAGAGCAACACAGGCGATCGTCATGTGCTAATTGCCTCTTGGCCATTTTCTTCAAGGGCTCTTGGAAACGAAACAGTTTAGTCAGGCTTCTCTTTGGGTTCCTTTTCCTGAATGGATCCAAAATAATCAGCCTGAGAACTGTCATTTCTGGAAATGTCACTACTTAATTCTTGATATTTGGGGACCATTAGCTTCGATCCCTAGGTGGAAATATGGATTAAACATAATGAGCACTTACTGTGTGCCAGGGGCTTTCTTAGCATTGGTCATTGATCCTTCTAATAACCTAATGAGGCACAAACTGTTGCTGTTTCCATATGAGAGATAAGGAAACGGATACACAGAGAGTAATTTGGCAGAGGTCACACACAAGCGATAGGATTAATGTTGTTGTTAGATGCCATCGAGTCTGATCCAACTCATAGCAACCCTATGTACCACAGAATGAAACACTACCCAGCACTGTACCATGCACACCACCTTGTTATGATTGAGTCCATTGTTGCAGCCACTATGTTTCAGCTCATTTTTGAGTAATGCCATCAGCAAATAGAGGTCCCAGGGGCTTTATACTCCATTCTATCATTAAGGTTGGTCAACTCTACTTTCAGGAGGCAACTCTGCCCCAGTTATTTCTTGAGTGCCTTCCAGCCTAGGGGGCTCATTTTCTGGTACTATATTTGACAGTGTTTCTCTTCTATTCATAAGGTTTTCAGTGGCTAATTGTTTCAGGAGTGGGCTGCCAGGTCCTTCTCCCTAGTCTGTCTTAGTCTGGAAGCTCAACTGAAACCTGTCCATCCTGGGTGGCCCTGCTGGTATCTGAGATACTAGTGGCATAGCTTTCAGCATCACAGCAGCATGCAAGCCTGCACAGCACAACAAGCTAATAGACACGTGGGGAAAGCATTAGGTTGGTATCCACATTTGTGGTGCACCCAACATGTGGTGGGGAGCTGGCTGCAAATAAAACATTTGTGGCCCTGTTCATAAGGAATTTGCAGTTGCCCAAGGGCTGTGTTGGTGTCAGTGTGTGGAGATATCTTTGAACATGACCCCTAGGGCCAGGCCCTATGCTGGGTTCTGGGATGGAATCATGAACAGGGCATAGTCACCTTCTTCAAGGAGCTCCAAGCCTGGTGGTGAGACTAGAAGAAGGAGCAGGAAATTATGACACAGGGGATTCTTTTTGTAGAAAACAAAAAGACTCAGTGGGTCAGAGCATGGATTCAGAGCCAATCTATTTAATTCCATATTCACCCACATTATACAACCCAATTAAGCTGTTTGTGATGATCAACAGCTCAGCCCCACACACCCCAGAACCTCATCCCTCATTAGCTGGGCCTCCCTTCCTCTCCATTTCAGCAGTGTATTGCAGGTCTTGGCAGCGTATTGACCCAGGATCAAAATATGCCTTTCTTACAAATGTTACTTTAATTAGAAATGACTTTTAAATCTCCACTGAAATGAGCATTATTTAGAAAGATGAGTCTAAGCCACATGCAGGAATTTTTTTTCTTCTTCTTTCCCTCACTCTTAACTCTATTTCTCTGCCAGAAACTCAATAGCATATTTTAGCAAGAGCTCAAGAAAATGCAAATGCTCTTGTCTGTGGTCATGGCTGCAGTCACATCCTTGCTTACATTGCCCAGAGCTAAAATCAGCACTTTTCTTTTTATGCCATAGACTTTTTGAATATACTCATTAAAAATTGCTACAGCAAATGCCTTATTTAGAGAGAGCCTTGTCTACTATCTGGGAGGCTCATTTTAAGAATATAGGCTCTATATAGTTGGTTGGTCCTGTATTCAAATTGCAATTCCACCACCTGCTTATCTGGTGTCTCTAGGCAGGTGGAACAACCTCTCCAAGGCTCGGTTTCCTAATCTCTGCAGGGAGAGGTTTATGCTTGCACCTGTTCTACAGGATGAAGGAGTTCATTTTAATAATATATGTAAGGCATTTAGTACATAATAAATGCTCAAAACATAGATGCTCATTATTTTGCTCTCTAGAGTCATGTACTCCACGTGTCTGTCAGCTTGTCATGTGGGGGTGGGGGTCTTGCATGTTGCTGTGACTCTTGAAAGCTATGCCATTGGTACTTCAGATACTAACAAGGCCACCCATGGTGGACAGGTTTCAGCTGAGCTTCCAGGCTAAGAGAGACTAGGGAGAAGGACCCAGCAGCCCACTCCCAAAACAATTAGCCATTGAAACCCCTAAGAATAACAGAGAAACACTCTCAAGTATAGTGCTAGGAAATGAGTCCTCTGGAGGACATTCAAGGAATGACTGGGGAAGAGTCCACCTTAATGTAGAGTAGAGTCCACCTTAATGATGGGAATGGATTAAAGCCCCTGGGACCTCCCTTTGCTGATGTGGCACAATTCAAAATGAGCAGAAACATAGTGGCTGCAACAATAGGCTCAAATATAGAAAGATCATGGGCATGTCAGAGTGCTGAGTAGTGTTTTGCTCTGCTATACATAGGGTTGCTATGAGTCAGACCTGACTCAGCAGCATCTAACAATAACAGAGTCATGTGGTAACAAAAGAGTCCAGAAATTTCCAGGTTAGATGATCTGCTTCTGCAGATGAAGATGAAGAAATCAGAGTGGTTAAAAAGTCTGGCTGTAGTCACAGAGCCAGGCAGTGAGAGAGCCGAGAGCCAGGTCTCCCAATCCCAGGCAAGGGCTGTGGCTGCACTATCACCATTGGGAGTTCTGGGAATATCTTGCTATGGGAGCCAGGGAGGACTCGGCTAGTTCAGGGTCGATTTTTCCAGGTAGTTCTGAGCTATTCTGTTCCTATGTCCCACTCAGACTGTAAGTGCTCTTTCTGTACCAAGCATGGTTGGTTTGGCTTTAATGCAAATTAATGGCAGCCTATGAGACAAGAGAGCCCTAGGAAGATCAACCTACTCACGCAAACCTGCACATGTGCTGTGTGGCGGGTCCGTCCTGAGGCTGGAGTTCCAGCAACCAACCAAGCTGACATATCTCCTTCCCTTAAGGAACATGCAGTGTACAAAAGAGGATGGTGTGGAGAAAGGGAATTCCATGGTGTAAAGGAAGTCTGGGACCTGGTTTGGGAGGTGGTGGTCAAGAAAAGCTTCTCTGAGGAAGTGACAGTTTAGCACTGAAAGACACAGGTTGTTCCAGGAGGAGGAGGAAGGTAGAGCGCAAGCCATATCCAAAGGCCAGTTTGGCTCTCCAGAAGGAACCAAACAATGGCAGACAAGGTTGGAGAACTTGATGGGCTCATGTAGAACCTTCTAAACCTCACTGAAGACATCCATCCCCATTTTGACAGCAGTGGGGAGCCACTGGATTGTTTTAATCAGGGGAAGGGCAATACCATACTTGCATTGAAGGAGAATGGGTTGGAGGAAGGTCAGACAGAAAGTAAAGAGTACTGTTAGAGATTTATGGAATAGTCCAGAGAAGAGATGACCATGCTAGGGACCAGCTGGTGACCTTGGGAAGGAGGCTTGTTGTTGTCATTAGGTGCCATCGAGTCAGGTCTGACTCATAGTGACCTTATGTACAAATGAACAAAACATTCAACACTGTGCCATGCACACCATCTTTTTATGTTTGAGTCCATTGTTGCAGCCACTGTGTTTCCTATTATTTTGAGTTGTGCCACATCAGCAAATGAGGTCCCAGGGGCTTTACTCCATTCCCGTCATTGAAGTCAACTCTAAGGAGGCAACTCTACCCCAGTTGTTTCTTGAATGCCTTCCAGCCTGGGGGCGCTCATTTCCTGGTACTATATTTGACAGTGCTTCTCTGCTATTCATAGGGTTTTCAATGGCTAATTGTTTTGGGAGTGGTGTGCTGGGTCCTTCTCCCTAGTCTGTCTTAGTCTGAAAGCTGAGCTGAAACCTGTCCACCATGGGTGGCCCTGCTGGTATCTGAAATACCAGTGGTATAGTTTTCAGCATCACAGCAACATGTGAGTCCCCCAAGCAGGACAAGCTGACAGGCATGTAGGAGTGGGAAGGAGGTAGTGTCCATACAAGACTTCCATGAAACAGATTGGACCTTTTGGATGATGGAGAGGGAGACATCAGAGATGCACAGTTGGGCACCTGAGAGCATCATTGGTTTAGAGTGGGGGGAGGTTTGACCACTAGGTAGGCATTCAACCAAAGAAAGATGTTCAGGATGTTAGTGGTCCTCTGCTGGTGGTTCTCAACCAGGGGTGATTTTGCCCCCTGAGGACATTTGCCAATATTGAGACACTTTTGTTTCTATAACTGGGGGATTGTTACTGGCACCTAATGAGTAGAGAGGCCAAGGATACTGCTCAACATCCTGTGAGGCACAGGGGTGCCTCTCTGTCTAAAGTGAATGTCAACAGAGCCAAGTTTGAGAAAATCTGACCCACCAAGACTCAAATCTTGGAAAGAAGTGGCATATTAGATCTTTGCTATTATGGAAAGCTTTGGTCCTTCCTAATTTGACAATGCTCTGGGATTGAAACTTGGGTCATTTGTGTGTGTGTGTGTGTGTGTGTGTGTGTGTGTGTGTGTGTGTGTGAGAGAGAGAGAGAGAGAGAGAGAGAGAGAGAGAGAGAGAGAGATGCAAAGACAAAGACAGAGAGAATGAAGATTGATGTGCTAGGGCCCTGTGGTGGTGGTAGTGGTTGTTGTTAGGTGCTGTCAAGTCAAGTCCAACTCATAGCGACCCTCATTGGATTTTCAATGGCTGACTGTTTTGGGATTGACTTGGGAGTGGGTTGCCACGTCCTTCTCCCATTTCTCATTTTGTGGTGCTGGGAATCAAACTCGGGACCTCAGAGACTACAGTGCAGCGTTCTACCAACTGAGCTAAATCCCAGCCCCCCTGTGGTGGAGCAGTCTGCTAAACAGGGTTCCAAGAAAGAACCCTTTCCTTGGAGAAGAATATTAATATCCCCCATCGCACCCCTAGGTATTCAGAAATAAGCTCTATCTTTGGCTCAATATGTCACCATGCTAAACCTACATCTGGCCAACATGCAAGATTCAGATCAGATGCCTTCACTGTACATCTCTTTCCTTAACAGAGCTTATTTCTATCTCCAAGCTCCAATAGACTGTTGTTGTTATGTGCCATTGAGTCGTGTCCAACTCACAGCAACACTCATCGGGTTTTCAATGGCTGACTGTTTCAGGATTGCTTCAGGAGAGGATTGTCAGGTCCTTCTCCCATTTTTGCGATGCTGGAGATCAAATCTAGGGCCTCAGAGACTGCAGGGAGGTGCTGTACCAAATGAGTTAAACCCAGCCCCATAGACAGTTAGCCCCCTGCATCTGTGGCTTCTGCATCCAAGGATTCAACCATGCACGGATCAAAAATATTTAGTAAAAACTTCATCTCTACTGAGCATGCAGTATTTTCTTGTCATTATTCCCCCAAGAATGCAGTATAACTATTTATATAGTTTCTATATGATAATAGCCACACGATGATTTAAAATATACCTGAGACTAGGCACAGTGACTCACACCTGTGATCCCAGCAACTTGGGAGGTGGAGGCAGAAGGATTGCAGGGTTGATGCCAGAGGCAGCCTGCATAACTTGGTGAGATACTGTCTTAAGATAAAAAAATAAAATGGAGATTGGGGGTGCAGCTCAGTGGTAGAGTGCTTGTAAAGTGTGCAGGATGCCCTGGGTTCAGTCCCCTAGCACCACACACACACACACACACACACACACACACACACACACACACACACACAAATCAATCAATAAAGTAGAAATAAATAAAACATCCTAGAGCATGTGCATAGGTTCTATGCCATTCTCTATTATGCCATTCTGTATAAGGGACTTGAGCATCTGTGGACTTGGATATCTGCAGGGACTCCTGGAATTGGTTCCTCATGGATACTAAGGGATGACCGTATATTATTTGCCTTTCATTTTAGTGCTTTTTATTTTATATTTTGATTCATAGTTATTTATGAATATTTTCTGCAGCAGAACTGTGGGTTACTTGGGAGAAGACTCCAGGTTTGACTCCTTTAATGGCCTCGATACATCTGTCACACAGTAGGTCATGTCTACCTCAGAAGATGACTGTCCACATGCCAGCCTACGATGGAGACATTATGCCTGTCTTTCCTGCCACTGAGCTACCATCCGTCACAACCCCCATGACAACATGGATCCCCTCCCACAAACCACCTCAGATAATCCTCCCACTTTGTGAAACCCGGAAACCCCAAGCCACCTCCAAGCAGATCAGCAGACACGACTGATTTTTCAAGCTATTAAATAAAACTGCCGATTGCATAAATTCCAATTTAGGCAGAAATATGTTAGATCAAAATTGAGCCCCGCGAGAAATTGTCTCAGCAGAGTTTGAAAACAGGAATTTAGAAGGGAAAAATGCCACCATCTCATGATAGAACTCTCATTACTGGTGATTATGGTTTTGAATTTAGCTGTCAGAAAGATCTCTGAGAAAAATATGTTGGCTTATTCAGTCCAAGAAAGGTCTAATTGGCTTCTGTCAGATTTTATATAAGTGCTACTTACCACTGCACCCCACATGGATTCTCGCAGTGTTTGAATTTAGCAGCTTACCGCTAAGCCTTTGGAGCCTATGGGATATTGAGAGGAGTCATGACTAGGAATGTTCTGTGGGAGTGTACAGGCTTATCTGACCAGAATTTCTGCAAGCACCACCAATGGGTGGAAACAGATGGGCATCAGAAAATAAAGATGATGCATGTTATGGTTTGAATCTGAAATGTCCCCCAAATGTCAGATGTTTGAACCCTTGATCCCCAGCTAGTGGTACTGTCCTGAGAGGCTGTGGAACTTTGGGAGGTGAGATCTAGTTTTGTGGAAGGGGGTCACTGGGGGGCAGGTGGGTCTTTAGAAGTCTTACCTGGAGACTCCATTCTAGCAAACTTTCTCTGCTGTCTGCTCCATGATGTGAGATCCTCTACCACAGTGCTTGCCACTTGCCCCGTGGCTGCACCTGTGCTGCCTCCATGGACTAAAATCGTCTAAACTGTGAGCCTCAATACATTATTCCTCCCATAAGTTTGTTTAGGGCAGGTGTTTTGCCACAGCCATGGACAAGCTAACATGCTGCACATTCCACTGTTCTGGGTCCCTCTTCATGTCATTCCCTGTGAGTACAGTCTTCAGTTTCAAGAGTGGTGTCCCATGTGATTATCTTTATTCACTTTGGTGTCCTAGAACCATGCCTGGCACATACTTGGAGCTCTGTAAATTTTACCTGAGTAAATTTAGCTATTTAGCTGAATAAATGACTGTTCCCTCTAAGGTATTCTACTCTTTCCCTGGTCCCTCAGCTTTCTTTCTTTTTTCTTTCTTTTTCTTTTTCTTTTTCTTTTTTTTTTTTTTGCCGTACTGGGGGGTTGATCCTGGGGCCTCAGGCCTGCATGCTTTGCAAGTGCTGGACCACTGAGCTGCACCCCCAGCCCTTTTATTTTTTTTCCTTACTTCCTGTGACAGGGTCTCGCTAAGTTACGTAGACTTCCTCTGGTCTCGAACTTGCAATCCTCCTGGCTCTGCCTCCCAAACCACTGGGATTACAGACGTGTGCCACCACGCCCAGCTCCTCAGCTTTCTGATGAGTTTTGTAAGGTACTACTGAGACAGATGCCCTTGAAATTCCTAAGTAGTTGGTGCATAGGCTTAGGAACAGGGATGTCTTTCTTTTCTAGGTAAATCTCCACCAGTGTGTGACTCTGGAGCCCTAATGATTGAGTTTTTGTAAGATCATCTCTACCGGTCACAGATAATTAATCAATCCAACTCTCCCTTGCCCCTGCCCTTTACACTCATTGTTTGACACACACTTTTCCAGTCGTTTTAGCAGTTACTGAAGAATGACAACACTGTTCTGGGAAATGAGAGCTAAGAGGAAATCACCTGGGAAAGATTCTTTTGCTTGCCTCATAAAAGGGGGACATGGCTCTTTTCACTTTTTCCTTTTACTGTTGGGACATGGACATGATGCCTGGAGCTGGGGCAGCCATTTTGTAACCAGGAGGGAAGAGGCCCTCTCTGCCCTGACATTAGGGAGCTCTTACACTAAAGTCAGCAGTCATCCATCTCCAGGCTTCTTATGTGAGAAAATCAAATTCATAATTATGTCAATGGCTTTTCAGTTTTTCTCTCACTTGTAGCCAGAAATGGCTTAGATTGCTACAGTGTTTTACTTTATTTTACTTCTCATCAATTTGTGGTTCCCCATGATATTCAAATGTGAGCAGTGGAGCTGAGAGTTAATTCCAAAGAACTCAACCCCTTTTTAAAATTAGTTAACTAATTAATTAATTACTTTCACAGTGTTCAAAGTTGAACCCAAAGCTTCACTCATGCTGGGCAAGTGCTCTACCACTGAGCTGCACTGCAAATCCTTTTTCTATTTTTTAATTGTTTATTTTAAGATAGGGTATCACTAAGTTGTACAAGCTGCCTCTGGCCTCGAACTCATGATCCTCTTGCCTCATCCTCCCACTCCCTGGAATTATAGGTGTGCACCATGGCACTCAATTTTAATTAACTAATTAATTTATATAAAAAATTTTGAGACAGTCTTGCTCTGATGCTCAAGCTTGTCTCAAACTCAGAATCCTTCTGCCTCAGCCTCCCCAAGTAGCTGGGATTACAGGTGCATGACCCCATGCCTGGCTAACCCCTTTCCTAAGGTTTTTTAACTGGGCCAGGCATTTCTGCCATCAGGATGAATGTTCTCCTGAATGGTACCGCATATCACATATGAATGTGTTCTCATACCAAACCTAAAAATTATGCCTAGGCCTGCCTCTTCCTTAAGCTGGCACCGGGTCTCACTCAGGATGTGCCCCACTGTACCAGTAATACTCATTCTCCTCTAGAGTTCATGCCTGGGCTGACCCCATCTTTGGACTGGCAGTGGTAGCATCCATGTCCGGGCAAGAAGAGAGAGAAGCAGGAGCAAATCATAATGACCGCTGTCATCCCTTACTGAGGACTGTGTACGAGAGACTGTGAGCAGTATCTTACATGACTTATGTTATTTAGTCCTTCTTAAACATCTGTACGCCTCCAGTGATACCACTGTGTGGTCCAATCCCGTCAAATCTCAGAAGCTAAGCAGGGTCGGGCCTGGTTAGTCCTTGGATGGGAGACCGCCTGGGAACACCAGGTGCTGTAGGCTTGGGAGACGGACCCAGTAACCCACTCCCAAAACACAGTCCACCATTGAAAACCCTATGAATAGCAGAGGAGCACTGACATAGTGCCAGGCATTGCACAGTGTTGGGGAGTGTTTTATCCTGTTGTACATAGTGTTGCTATGAGTCAGACACAGCTCAATAGCACCTAAAAACAACAAACATCTATGCAGTAGACCTCTTTATGATTCAACTCGTTTAATAGATCCTCACACTAGACAGTGTCCAAAAGGGGATCTGAACCCATTGTGGTCTGACTTCCATGGCAGAGTTCCTCACTAGTCACAAAATTTATATCACATCAGCAGACCCTATGTGCTGTGGCACTTCTGGCATCAGGAGGTAATGAACACGCTCCTTCCCCACATCCTGAATTGTCATGGAAGGGAGCTGGCGGTCACATGGTCTGTGATCAGACACTGCAAGGTTCACTAAGGCAAGCGCTGCCAGTCAGAGCATGAGTGGGGAGAACCAAAGAATGAAATAGAACTCTGTGGATTGCAATTGTCTCCTACAGTAACAATGGAGTCAGAAGAACCCCTTCGAGAGAGAAAAGACTTGCTATTTTCCTGGCCTCACTCATGCATGATATATGGAGGTACAGCAGGCTGGGCATCTGCAGAATTAAATCTCAAGTGGTCATCAGATACTGTCTCTTATTATTCTCCCAGAGCAATCAGGGATTCAGCACAGCAGGCGTGGTCTCTGTGATTAGAGACTGAAGAGAAAGAGGGTTCAGCGCTGAGCTCACTTCTAATGAAGCCTGATGACTCCCCAGAGCCATGACATCTCCTATCTGGACACAGCGCAAAGTCACCTCCTATTTTCTTGGAAGTGTGCTGTGCTGGGGGACACCATGCTAAAATGTGTTGATTCTCCTTTCTGGGCAGCCCAGATGGGCACAGTGTGGGCTGGGCATCTGAGGCTCTCTAGAGCAGACCCTTCCCCATCCTCTGGGGGAAGGGATGGGGCAGCCCGAGCCTGCTCCACCCCTGGGGCTCTGCCTGCCTTGTCCCTTCTCCCCCCACCTGCCACTCACTTCTCAGCACAGAACTAAATCCTGGAGCTCTTCAGTCCACCCAAGTGCAAGAGGGACTCATAAAGACTTCTCTGTCTTAGAGCTGGGAACAGGGTTAATGAAAGCCATTGTGGTGGCTCATGGTCAATGGCCTCGACTCCATGCCAGGCTCTGTTCCAAGAGCTTTACCGCTTCAAGCTCATCAATATCCACAACCACCTTAGGAGGTGGGAGCGTTTTTAGCTAAATTTCATCAAGCCTAAGATGCACATTGTCTTTACGTATTTTAACATCACTGAAATATGGATGCATCCTGTTGTCTCATGAACAGTAGCTTGATGGCACAAAAATTAAGATGCATCTTGAAATGAGAAGCTTCTTAGATAAAATAGGGTGTACCCATTTTACCAGGTTGAAAGCTGAGGCACGGAGAGGAATGGATTTGCCCAACCTGGTAAGTGGCAGAGTCGGGGTTTGAATCCACATATTTTGCTGAATCTGCTCTTTTAAAAACTCAACCAGGATAGGATCAAAACCCACAGTATGATTTCTGGAAGTTTTGTTGTGTGTCGTCGAGTGGTGTCCAACTCATAGCGACCCTCACAGGGTTTTCAATAGCTGATTGTTTCAGGATTGCTTTGGGAGTGGATTGCCATGTCCTTCTCCCCTTTTTGTGGTGTTGGGAATCAAACTTGGGACCTCAGACTGTAGAGCAGTGCTTTACCAACTGAGTTAAATCCCAGCCCCTTGGAAGTTTTAGCTCTGTCCTAATTAGGGATTTGCGATGAGGCTGAGAGCCCTGCCACTGTAACCTCAGACATGAGCAAGGTTACCCATGGTGGACAGGTTTTCAGCTGAGCTTCCAGACTAAGACAGACTAGGGAGTAGGACCTGGTGAGCCACTCCCGAAACAACTAGCCATTGAAAACCCTATGGATAGCAAAGAGACACTGTCAGATATAGTGCCTGAAAATGAGGCCCCCAGGCTGGAAGGCACTCAAAAGACTACTGGGGAAGAGTTGCCTCCTCCAAGTAGAGTTTACTGTGATGACGGAAATGGAGTAAAACCCCAGGGTGCTCAACTTGCTGATGTGGCACGACTCAAAATGAGGAGAAACAACTGTAAACATCCATTAATAATTGGAGCATGGAATGTACGTAGTATGAATCTAGACAAATTAGAAATTGTTAAAAGAGAAATGGAGTGCATAAACATTGACATTCTAGGCATCAGTGAGCTAAAATGGACTGGCATAGGCCATTTTGAGTCAGACAATCATATGGTTTACTATGCTGGGAATGATAAACTAAAGAGAAATGGGGTTGCATTCATCATCAAAAAAGACATTTCAAGATCTGTCATGAAATACAATGTTGTCAGTGATAGAAAAATATCCATATGCCTACAAGGAAGGCCAGTTAATATGACTATTATTCAAATTTATGCACCCACCACTATGGCCACAAATGAAGAAAGGGAAGGCTTCTATCAGCTTCTGTAATTTGAAATAGATCAAACATGCAATCAAGACATACTGATAATCACTGGTGACTGGAATGCAAAGGTTGGAAACAAAGAAGAAGGCCCAGTAGTTGGAAAATATGGTCTTGGTGACAGAAACGAAGCTGGAGATCGCATTTTGTCAGACCAATGACCTTTTCATTGCAAATACATTTTTCCAACATCATAAACTGAGACTATACACATGGACTTCACCAGACGGAACATACAGGAATCAAATTGACTACATATGTGGAAAGAGACGATGGAAAAGCTCTGTACAAAATGTCAAAACAAGACCAGGTACTGACTGTGGATCAGACCATCAACTTCTCATATGCAAGTTCAAACTGAAGCTGAAGAAAATTAGAACAAGTATACGAGAGCCACGGTATGACCTTGAGTATATCCCACCTGAGTTCAGAGACCACCTCAAAAACAGGTTTAATGCATTAGACACAAATGACAGGAGACCAGAAGAGTTGTGGCATGACATAAAAGATATCATTCAAGAAGGAAGCAAAACGTTCTTAAAAAGACAAGAAAAAAAGAAAAGACCAAATTACATGTCAAAAGAGACACTGGACCTTGCCCTTGAATGTTGAGCAGCTAAAGCAAAAGGAAGACATGAAGAAGTTAAGGAACTAAACAGAAGATTTCAGAAGGCAGCTCGAGAAGACAAAAACAAATACTATAATGACATGTGCAAGGAGCTGGAGGCAGAAAACCAAAAGGGAAGAACATGCTCTGTGTTTCTCAAGCTTAAGGAAATGAAGAAGAAATTCAAGCCTCGAGTGGCAGTAGTGAAAGATTCTACAGGGAAAATATTAAATGATGCAGGAAACATCAAAAGAAGATGGGAAGAATACACAGAGTCATTATACAAGAAAGAATTGGTAGATGACCAACCATTCCAAGAGGTTGCATATGATCAGGAACCAATGGTGTTGAAGGACGAAGTGGAAGCTGCCTTGAAAGAACTGGTGAAACACAAGGCTCCAGGAATTGATGGGATACCAATAGAGATGTTTCAACAAACAGATGCAGCACTGGAGGTGTTAACATGTTTATGCCAACAGATTTGGAAAACAGCTAGTTGGCCAACTGACTGGAAGAGATCCATATTTGTGCCTATTCCCAAAAAAGGGGATCCAAATGAATGTGCAAACTATCGGACAATATCATTAATATCACACACCAGCAAAATTCTACTAAAGAGCATTCAGAAGTGACTATAGCAGTATATAGACAGGGAATTACCAGAAAATCAAGCGGGATTCAGAAGAGGGCGGGGAACTAGGAACATCATTGCTGATGTCAGGTGGATATTAGCTGAAAGCAGAGAATATCAGAAAGATGTCTATCTATGTTTTATTGACTACACAAAAGCATTTGATTGTGTGGATCATAACAAATTATGGATAACACTTCGGAAAATGGGAATACCAGAACACCTAATTGTGCTCATGAGAAATCTGTACATGAACCAGGAGGCAGTTGT
>VMDO01033516.1:0-17826 GCA_007922755.1 Pedetes capensis
TTTTTTATTTGATGTCTCCTTCTTTGGTATGGGTTTCCCCTTCATCCTTTTTACTTTTTTCTCATATCCATTTGTTCCATATTTCTTTCCTTGGCCTTTGTCTGAGCAGATTCCAGTATCACATCAGTCTTGTCACCATTGGTGGTTTGTTAGTTTCGGGTTCAGGAAGACACATTGTCACCTAATTTTATTGTGAATGTTGCCCCCCAATTTTTGCTTTTACTATCTACTTGTGAAATTATTTTCTATGGGCATTCTGGAAGATTCAAAGACAATTCCATACATCTTTTACCATAATAATTTTATGTTATTTTTTATAAGTACTAAAAGAAAACTCTATTTTTTACAATGCAAATGTTATCTTATGATCTATCTTATTATGTGCTCATTTGCTTGTTTCCAGTGTTTTGGTGCTTTTCTCTGTCCTTTTATTGATATTTTATTTCAAATTTTCCCCTAATATGTTTTGCCCCATACTATAAATGGATGATATATTTTCTTTGTAATGGTCACCTTTCTTTTTTTTTTTTATTGGAAATTTTTAATGTACACCTTAATGTAATTCATTCTGACATGCTTTTCATTATGACATTTCCACATATGTATTTTGATGTACATTATTCATATAGGTTCTCCCTTACCCTCTTGTATGCTTTCCCCCCATTCCACCCTCCCCATCTAAGTCTTCTCTGTCTTTTACTTGATAATATTTTTCTATATGTCCTTGGGTTCCAGTTCTGTTTAAGATAGAAACTTTTCCTGGAGTGAACTTTGTTTTTATCTTGTAAGAACAATTGCATGCATTTTCTAGGCCATTTATATTGACACCATTCTTAGCTTTTTTTTCCTCCTTTAATTTTGATCCAACCTTTGAATAGGATTTTTCCTTCTTATAATTTTGATTCAGCTCCCACATATGAGTGAGAACATGTGGTGTTTCTCTTTCTGAGCTTGTGTTAGTTCACTTAAAATAATTTCCTCTAATTCATCCATTTTGCTGTGAATGTCCTTATTTCATTTTTTTGGTTGCTGAGTAGTATTCCATTGTGTATATGTACCATAGAAAAAGAGCATTTTTTGAAGTTAATGAAAGTGAAATATTTGGCTTCCATTTGGACAATGACCTTTAAATCACCCCTCTACACAGACACACTTAATTTCTTCTAGCTTTTACATGCCAAATAACCAAAGTGCCCATCAACAGAAGAATGGATTAAAAAAATTGGTTTCCTTGACTCTGTTAATTGTTTCTTTTGCTGTACAGAAGCTTTTTAATTTCATGTAATCCCATTTATCTACTCTTGTTGCAATTTCTTGAGCAATTGGTGTCCTATTAAGGAAATACTTTCCTATACCTGTATGATGGAGTGTATTGCCTATCTTGCCTTCTATAAGTTTTAAAGTTTCTGGTTTTATGTTAAGATCTTTTATCCATTTTGAGTTAACTCTCATGTATATTGAGAGATGGGGGTCAGCTTTCATTTTTGTGCATGTGGATGACCATGTTTCCCAGCACCATTTGTTGAAAAGGCTGTCCTTTTTCTAGTTTACTTGCTTTGCTCCTTTGTCGAAAATCAGGTGCCTATAGGTGTGTTGAGGTATTTCTGGGTCTTCTATTCTGTTCTAGATGTCTTCGGGCCTATTTTGTGCCAGTACCAAGCTGTTTTTGCAACCACTGCCCTGTAGTATAGCTTGAAGTCAGGGATTGTGATTCCACCTGCATTAGTTTTGCAGCTTAAAAGTGTTTTGGCTGTATGTGGTCTTTTGTGGTTCCATATGGATTTTTGGATCATTTTTTTCTATTTCTGTAAAGTCAGTCAGTGGAATTTTAATGGGTATTGCATTAAATCTATAGATTGCTTTTGGTAGGATAGCCATTTTTACTATATTAATTCTCCCTATCCAGGAACAGGGGAGGCTTTCCATTTTTCAGCGTCCTCTGCTATTTCTTTCTTTAATGTTTTGAAATTTTCCTTGTAGAGATCTGAAGGGTCTTTGGTTAGATTGATTCCAAGGTATTAATTTTCTGGTGGGCTATCATGAATGGTATTTTTCCTGAAATTTCCTTCTCTTCCTGTTTAGAATTGGTGTAAAGAAAAGCTATTGATTTTTGTGTGTTAATTTTGTAGCCTGCAACTTTGCTGAAGGAGTTAATTAGTTCTAGCAGTTTTCTGGTTGAGGTTTTGGGGTCTTTCAGGGATAAGATCATATCATCTGCAAATAAGGATAATTTGACCTCTTCCTTGCCAATTTGTATCCCTTTGATTTCTGTCTCTTGTCTGATTGCCCTGGCCAGGACTTCAATTACTATGTTAAATAGAATAGGAGAGAGAGGACATCCTTGTCTTGTTCCAGATCTAAGAGGAAATGGTTTCAGTTTTTCTCCATTTAATATAATGTTGGCTGTAGGTTTGTCATAAATGGCTTTTATGAAATTAAGGTATTTGCCTGTTATACCTATCTTCTCTAGCGTTTTTATCATGAAAAGGTGTTGCACTTTGTCAAAGGCCTTTTCAGCATCAATTGAGAGGATCATGTGGTTTTTGTTTGCCAGTTTCTTGATATGCTGGATTACATTAATTGATTTCCGTATGTTAAACCAGCCTTGCATCTGTGGTATAAATCCCACTTGGTCATGGTGAATAATCTTTTTCATATACTGCTGGATTCTGTTTGCCAGAATTTTATTTTTATTTTTTTGAGTCAGGGTCTTGCTGTGGAACCCAGGCTGGCCTGGAGCTCACTATGTAGCCCAGGCTGCCCTTGAACTCACATTGATCTTCCTACCGCAGCCTCCCCAGTACTGGGATTACAGGCATGTGCCACATATTCAGTGTATTTAATTTAATTTATTTTTATTATTATTATTATTATTATTTGCCATGTTGGGGAGGTTGAACCCAGGGCCCCATGCATACTTTTGCAATGTTTCTCTGATTTTGTCTATGTGTATAGAATTGCTCCAGCATATTTTTTGACAATGCGATCCTTCTTCCATTGAGTTGCTTTTACACTTTTTTCAAAAGTCAGTTAACTATACTTATATGCAGAAATTTCTTGATTCTTTATTCTGTTTTCTTCAGCTACATGTCCATTCCTCTACCAGTACCATACATTCTTGATTTCTGTAATTATATAATAAACCTTGAGATCAGATAAACTGCTTTCTGTCATTTTATTCTTATCAAGTTTTAATGATTCTAATTCCTTTGCCTTTCAATGTGAATGCTAGAATAATCTTTTATTGATATTTTGATAAGAATAATGGTCAACTGTATATCAATCTGATGGACTTCACTATGTTGAATCTTTCAATCTAGAAACTCAGAATATCTCTCCATTTATTTTCATCTTCTTTGATTTCTTTCATGAGTATTGTATAGTTTTCAGTATATATATCCTATACATGTTTCAGCACACATACACTTGAATATTTCACTTTTTGAGCAAATATGATTTTAGATTTTAATTTCAGTTTCCAGGTGTTCATTACTAGAATATAGAAACGTAATTGATTTTTGCCTGTTGATCTTCTGTCCTGTGATTTTTTGAAGCTTGCTTATTGGTTCTAGGAGTATTTTTGTAGATTTTTTTTTTGTATTTCTTGTATAGACCATCACGTCAGCTACAAGCAAAGATAGTTTTATTTCTTCTTTTTCAATCTGTATTCACTTTATTTCCTTTTCATGCCTCACTGCATTTGCCAGAATTTCTAAAACTTATGTTGAACAATAGTGATGAGAGTGGACATTCTTGCCTTATTTCCTGATCTTAGGAAGAAAGTATTCATTCTATTGTCACTTGAATGTATCATGTTAGCTATAGGACTTTTTGTAAATATTACTTATTTATTTACTTATTTATTTATCTATTCTCCCTTTATTGGTAAATGATGATGGAACACAGAGTAACACAGCATTGTTTTTTCCATTAGTAAATATTATTTATTAAGATGAGGAAGTTCCTCTTCTGGTTATTGAAAGGTTTTTGTTTTTAGTTTTTGGGGTTTTTTGCTTGTTTATTTTTATCATGAATGGCTGTTGATTTTATCCAAATGATTTTTCTGTATCTCTTAACAAGATCATGCGATTTTCTTCTCTGAAATGTGATAGGTCATATTAGTTGATTTATTAATATTGAACCATCCTTGCATCCCCAGAATAAACTCCACTTGGTCATGGTATACATAATTCTTTTTGTGCATGGCTGAATTCTACCTGCTAATGTTCTGTTAAGAGAATGTTTTATCTATACTCATAGGAATAATGTTATACTATTCTCTCTTCTCTTCCCTTCTCTTCTCTTCTCTTCTCCCTGCCCCCTTTGGTTTTCTGAGACAGGATCTCAGTATGTAGCCCAGGGTTGCCTAGAACTTGTGTCAATCCTCCTGCTTCAGCCTCTGAATCCTGGGATTACAGATGTGTACCACCACATCTGGCTTAGTTTTGTTTTTTCTTTCTGTATGGTGTTCATCTGATTTTGATATTAGGGTAACACTAGCTTTTTCAAGTGAATTTGGAAGTATTCCCTTCCCTTCTATTTTCCACAAGAGATTGTGAAGAATTGTGTTAATTCTTTCTGAAATATATGATAGAATTCTCTGGTGAAACCACTATTATTCTATCAGGCCCCTAAAGAGCATAATTTTAAAACTGAAAGTAATGGAAAGACACCAATTCAGTTCCATGTAATTATGTAGCAATACTCATCCCATTGTGGGAGAGGCATTTTGCAAGTTGTGAGTGTGTTCTCTTTAGTTTCAGAGATGGTACAGTTCAGAGGAATAATTGATTACTATGAACTGGAATAGTCAGAAAAGTCCTTATGGATGAGATGGGGTTTGAGATGGACACAATTCTGTGGACAATGTGAAGACTTGATGAAACGAAAGAATCTGTAAATTAAGAATCTGTAAGATATTTTAGTAAATATAATCAATTGTAAAAATAATGAGCACAAAGGACACTGAGACAGGTCTTATGTTCAGATAGAGAGAGGTTTAAAATGTGAGGGAAGTACTTACTTTCAGCAAACTTTTGGTTTTAGGATGTGGCATTCCTGACTCCTAAAATGGTGAGTCTAGCTCCAAACCCCATAGCTTCCTGCCCTTGAATCCACCACTGTGTAAAACACCCAATTCCCAGCATGTATCTGAAGCAGCCAGAACAGGTCAGCACTCTGGGATCCTCTGTGGGGTGGACACAGTGGCACACTGCATCAGGACTGTGAGGGGGAATATTTAGTGAATGAATGCCTGTCACTTCCTCAGTGATGAGGTATAGTTGTCACTTCATTTCTCTTATTATTGTTCAGAATGCTCTGACAAAGCTGCCAAAGAGGAGGAATGGCACAATATTATGACAAAATTGATTAACATTTGCAGGACTAGACATTGGCCCCAGGGGACTTTAGGATGTGTTGCCCTCCTCTCCTCCCACGCTCTGCCACGACTGCCTCCTCCCCTCCCCCACCTGTCTGATGTGTCTGAGTCCCCAGCTGGCCTGAAAGCTCTTATGACACCAGGGGCATATGTTATAGCATTGCCCTCAGAAACCTCTAAAGCTAGTGTACATACCAGAGCTGTTTTTCATTTTCTTCATTTTGTATTTAATGCTGTCCCTACCCCCACAAAACAGAGTGAAAGAGAGTAAGGAAAATGTCAACAACCAAATACAGTACAAGGATTTTAAAAGTAGACTTTAAAATTTACAATGGTGAATTTAAGCCTAGTACTAAGGAAGAACCAGTATTCTGAATTCAGGAGCAATTAGATCTCTCAGGTTCTTTAGTTGAAATACATTATCTTGTAAGGAGTTGAGGAAAAATGTCCTCTGTCTTAAGCAGAGACATAAAAATGTATGTTCCCTGAGAATTTGCACAAACTATTGTGGACAGTGTTTGCTTAGAGTAGGTGGGAAATACAAAGCTTTGTGTACTTTAGTAATATCCTGGAGCAAAATGACAGCTTCCGTTGTCCAGTGTCAATTGTTGTTGTTAGGTGCCATTGAGTTGGTATCCGACTCATAGCGACCTACGCACAACAGGTGGAACACTACTGTCAGTGTTTCTCTGCTGTTCATAGGGTTTTCAATGGCAGATTGATTTTTGGGAGTGGGTTACCGGGTCCTTCTCCCAAGCCTACAATATCTGGTGTTCCCAGGCAGTCTCCTAGTCAAGTACTAACCAGGTCTGACCTTGCTTAGCTTCAGAGATCTGAAGGGATCGGATGCCACAGGGCTATGGTTGCAGGCCCACCAATGTCAACTAGTATATTTAAGTCTGGATGAAACTCAGATATACTTAACTCCCATCTGCAGTCTTGACCATGCCTCTGATTCTTCTGAACAAAAGACCAAGGAATCTGTCTTAGTCTGTTTGGACTGCTGTAACAAAATACCATTATCTGAGAATTATACCATTATACCATTATAAATGGTAGACTTTATTTCTCAAGTTACGAAGGCTAGAAAGCCCAGGATCAAGATAGATTCTGTGTCTGGTGAGTGCCCACTTTCCAGCTCTAAAGTACCTCACACTAGACTTCACGTGGTAGAAAAGACGAAGGTCACTCTGGGATATTTATGTATGTATGTATGTATGTATGTATGTATGTATGTATGTATGTATTTATGGTACTTGGAGTTTGAACCCACTTGCCTTGCAAGTACACTACCTGTTTTTATTTTTTAATTTGAATCAGGTTCTTGCTAAGTTGTGCGGGTTGCCTCTGGCTTCAAATTCTTGATTGTCTTGTCTCTTCCTCCCAAATCACTGGGATTACCTCATCCAACTGGGATCTCTTTTATGAGGGTGTTAATCTCATTCATGAGGACTCTGCTCTCAAGATCTAATCACCTCCTAAAGACCCCACCTCTTAATACTATCAACCTGGGAGTAAGGATTTTAACAAATGAATCTGAGAGGAACACAAGCATGCAAATTATAGCAAAATCCAATTATTAATTTATTCTGTACATTGTTAATTGTAGTCCTATATACTTGCCATGACCTTGCCTGAGAACCTCAATTAAACATGGACTGCTCTTTCCAGACAATAATAGTATAAATCTATAATAGTTTTTATTTCTAAATACTTCACCTGATACAATGAAACTTTTCCAAAGCATAAACATGTATTTCACAATGTTCCTCAAATTAAGCTGATTGCTTCTTCTTCCAATCACCTAGTTAGCACTAAGTACACGTCTCCGGGAGAGTTCATCCACAGTTCTCTGCTGCCTGAGAGCCAAAGAAACAATGAAACCAAGGAGTTCTCTTTTTGTTTCAGTTTTGTTTTTTAGATGAGTAGCATGTCAACCTCCTGGGTCTGTTACCTCAGGATGCTCTCCTTCATGCCTCACTAGCTCATTTTACATCCTCTGCAAGAATCTTACAGGTTATACTTAAATTGGCCAAAGTTATTCCATCCCTGGCATGACTCTTGAAAGAGGAAAGTGTAAATAGTGTGAAACCATGCTCTGACTTAGAAGCAGAGCAGAGTGAAACAGAGGGAATGTGGTGATACCTACAGTCATCAGGATTACAGTCTGTGAAATGGATTGGAGGCACTCTGGGAACAATGAATTAGTAACAATCTCTCTTTATGGTAGTACATAATAATTATGGAAATGAATATGCTGCATGGAGTTCTCAGTGGACTCCCAATGTTGGATGATTCATTTGCTGCTGGAGCAGAATTCTTTATCCTGGATCAAGTGTGTGCCTTCCTGATGACTCTTTCATAGAAAAAGTAGGCACAGGATGACAGCTGATGATGGGAAGACCAGACACCAAGTAGAACTTTCATTGCCTGGAGCCAAATAAAAATTATACCACTTAAAAACTCAAAGTATAAGAGCTCATATCTTTTTCTACAAAAGAGCAAAAGAAAGTTTCTGCTAAAATTGTATAGATAGTAAATGTTAGGAGCTCATAAAATGTGAATTTCTGTTTGAGGTAAAAAGAGTTAATATTGTTTTTTAAAAGCCATATTAAAGTCAGGTAGCCTCATAAAAAAATCTTAGATGCTGTGACATGGAGACAAACATGGGACTAAGAACTCACAAGTAGGTGCAGATCAAGGGGCCTTCAAGGAAGGCCTGAGGGTCCGTATTTTGGAAGTGATGGTCTCTGGTGTCTATAGAGGTAAAGAAAATCCCTTTTCTTAGAGAAATTCCTGTCTACAAAATTACCTGCACAAAGATACACATTCCCTGGGAAGATGGAACTGACTTGTATGATTAATTCTACCAAATGGTTTTTAAATTAATCCACAGAAAGACGGAAAGAGGAAATGCCACTGTGACAATAGCACATCTTCATGATGTTCTTCTCCCCATAATTTACTTTAAATGAAGGTAGAATGCAGGACACAGAATTTTTGCCACAGATGGAAAGAGAGAAAAGGATGCCAGTCATTTTGTTCTAATTCATATGCATTAAAATAAAAAGTCCTTCCCTCATGGTTTCCATAGCTACTCCACCCCCACAGCTTTCATTTGCAACCTGCCTAAGGGAAGGTCAGGGACAAGTGGCATCACCCATGGCCATGGAAGAGGGCATCAGAGTCACAAGCCATGTGTGATGCTAATCAACACCCCAGATGTTGCAAAGGAGGGCAAATCAAATCCAAACAGAATCCTCTCCACCTAACAATCTCCAGTTTCCCTTTAAGCCTTGAAATTCTTATTGAAAGACAGTTCAAGAGTGTCCTTCAAGCTAAATATAAACAAGAGCATTGAAGTAACACATGATTATCTGTCATAAAGTAAAAACCTAGAATTTAAATATTTCCAATAAGTACATTTTCTATAACCAGTTTGGTGCACAATATGAGATTATATTTACTTTGACATTAAAGTCCTAACCATTGAAAAGAATACTTTCAGACTGACATGAAGATACATCTATCTCATAAGGTTCCCCTCCTCAAATGAGTTCATCTTCATCCTGGTGGCTGCTGGTCATCACCATAAGGAATACAAATTTACTCTCTTGATTTTTTCAGAGTTTCCCTGAAATTGTTCCTCAAGGCTGCTTTGTTCTCTGTAATTACTGACTGCAAGTTTCAACAGAGTTTCCTCTCTCAATGTTCTGACAAGGGTGTTAATGATCTCTTGCTAAAAGTTCTGGGATGTTTGTTCTTGGGACCCTTGAGCCCTGAGTTTAACCTCAGCCTTCATGCCTAGTTCCTAGCAGGCTTCCATATAGCATGGAGGTAACTTTAGCCTTCACCAGGGAGAAATCTCTTGTGTAAGGAAACTCAACCCCTTTGTTCTTTGCTTCTAGTTTCAAGGCATGAACAGCCATGTTAGTGAGCTAACAGTTCCTTAGTGAGAAATCCTCTCCTGCTCCCTCTCCAGCCTTGAGACACACAGGACAGATGCCCCACACAGCTATAAATCCACATTTAGAAGTCTCCTTTTTAAAAGTGGTATATTGAACACACATATTCTCCCTTGTTGTTGTTGTTGTTGTTAGGTGCCGTCAAGTCGGTATCCGACTCATAGCGACCCTCAGAGGGTTTTCAATGGCTGAGTGCTTCGGGATTGCCTTGGGAGTGGATTGCCAGGCCCTTCTCCCATTTTTGCGGTGCTGGGAATTGAACTCAGGACCTCAGAGACTGCAGTGCAGCGCTCTACCCGCTGAGCTAAATCCCAGCCCCATTCTCCCTTCTTAGAGAGTTGTTTTTGTTAGGCGCTGTTGAGTCAAGTCCTACTCATAATGACCCTATGTATAACAGAGGAAACACTATCTGACACTATGCCATGCCTGGCACTATTGTCAGTGCTTCTCTGCTATGCGTAAGGGTTTCAATGGGATTGTTTTGGGGAGTGGGCTGCCATGTCCTTCTCCCAAGCCTACAGTATCTGGTATTCCCAGGCAGTGTCTCATCCAAGGCCTAAACTTGCTTATCTTCTGAGAACTAATGAGATCAGATGCCAGGGTGGTATAGCTACAGGCTGTTAGAGAGTGGGGAGATAGAAGTGAAATAAAGCAGAAATAAAGTGAAAATAAAGATGGACATAAGAGAAATAAGGAAGAAAAAAGTGAAATAAAGAAGAAAAACAATATGTTAAACTTATAACAAAGAGAACAGGAGGCAGGTTCAGTAGAACTATTCAAACAAAACTCTAAATATGTCAAAGGAGTGGAGGCTGTGAAGTGGATTGACCTAGCCATCATTTGAAACATATAAGTAGGGCATATAAACAACACTAGAGCTAATTTGGGGCTGGGATTTAGCTCAGTTGGTAGAGCACCGCTCTGCAGTCTCTGAGGTCCCGAGTTCGATTCCCAGCACAGCAAAAATGGGAGAAGGATGTGGCAACCCACTCCTAAGGCAATCCCGAAACAATCTGCCATTGAAAACCCTATGAGGTAAATGCCATAATGAAAAGCATGTCAGAATGAATCACATAAAGGTGTACATTAAAAATGTCCAATAAAAAAAAAAGAACAAAAGAAAAAAAGAAAACCCTATGAGGGTCGCTATGAGTTGAACATGACTTGATGGCATCTAATAACAAAGAGCTAATTTTACCTCACAAAACTTTGGGGAAGTGCGAAATTGGAGATGTCAAATATAGTAGCAGGCAGGAATAGAGTGTGGAGCAAGAAACAACGAACTGGGTATGGAAGAGTCAAACATTGTCTCCCCATGCCACTGTTAACACTTGAGAGGTGCTGGCAGCTAGGTGTCTCCCTCAGGCTGGTGACCAGAGTTTGTTTTCACACATTCCAGGGCTAGAGGTCTTTCCATATAGAAGATGATTCTCCACCTGATAAAGAGAATTCCAGCAATTCATAGCCTTTCCTCACATATGTAGAGCTCTAAATCAGCTTTTCACTGTATCACTGTGAAATATGAATAACCAAACAAGGATCCCAACACATTCAGAGGAGGCCCCCACTCATGATGGTGGTGGTGGTGGTGGTGGTGGTGGTGGTGGTGGTGGTGGTGTGTGTGTGTGTGTGTGTGTGTGTGTGTGTGTGTATGGACCCAAAGAAGAAAGTGAAAATGCAGGGAACAGAAAAGAACTTTAAAAAGGAGAAACTACAGTTAATATCCATGGTGTAGGAAGGTAACCTGAAGGAGGGTTGGATTGAATGTTGAATGAGCCAGTCTAAAGTCTGTCCTTCTTAATGGGCACATAAAACAACTCAGTTTGACATGTAGTCAACCAGTGATCCTCCATCTTCTATATGTTAAGTCCTGGACATTGATGGGCATTAACTTTATTTTTAATGGCACATGATAAATTTTATTCAGGGTAGCAATAAATTTCACCTGCCTATTGCCTCCTTTACTGAGCACAGCCTGCAAGATGGAAAATAAGAATTAGGGGAACAGAAAATTGCCCCCTCTCTCATAGACATTGAAAACAGATGCTAGATATGAAATGATAGAAAACAGTAAAAATAAGTACCACTGAACATACTTGATGCTTTGTTAGCTTGCAAAGCACTTCTCTATTGCACATTATCATTAAACGACACTGTAAAATACAACATATTTACAGTGTCCTTTCACTCCAAGCCAATGTTGATCCTGCTGGGAAATGGAAAGATGTGATGAGCTAACACATGCAAAGAGCTTTACATGCCTGGCACATAAGAGCTCAGTAAGAGATAGACTCTACTGTGAAGATTAGGAGATAAAAAAAGAAAAACAAAAAAAGAAAAAATGGATTGGGAGTGCAGCCCAGTGGTAGAGCACTTCAAAGTAGTGTGACACCCTGGGTTCAAACCCCTCAAAAAAAGAAAAAAAAGCCAAAGTCACCCTCCCCACCAAATTGTTGTTGTTGTTGTTGTTAGGTGCTGGAGTCAGTGTAGAATTCATAGTGACTCTATGTACAACAGCCTGAAGCCGTAGCCCTGTGGCATCCGCTGCCGTCAGATCTCGGAAGCTAAGCAGGGTCGGGCCTGGTTAGTACTTGGATGGGAGAACGCCAGGGAACACCAGATACTGTAGGCTTGGGAGAAGGACCTGGCAACCCCCTCCCAAAAATCAATCTGCCATCGAAAACCCTATGAACAGCAGAGAAGCACTGACAATAGCATTTTACCTGTTTTACGTAGGGTCGCTATGAGTTGGATACTGACTCTACGGCACCTAACAACAACAACAACAACAACTATGTACAACAGGTGAAACAGTATTGTCAGTGTTTCTCTGCTATTCATAGGGTTTTCAGTGACTGATTGTTTTTTGAGAGTAGGTTACCAGGTCCTTCTCCCAAGCCTTACAGCACCTGGTGTTCCCAGGTGGTCTCCCATCCAAGTACTAACCAGGCCCAACCCTGCTTAGCTTCTGAGATCTGATGGGATCAGATGCCACAGTGGTACATGCTGCAGCCCTCCCCACAGGCCCCCAAATTAGAAGCCAGAAAAATTGAAAAGTGAGGCAAAATCTGCCATTCTTTTCTCTGTGTGTGATACTTGGGGATATAACCCAGGGTCTCACACATGCTTTTGCAAGTACACTGGGTTGCACCTCCAGCCCATTTTTTATTTTTTAAGACAGTGTCTCACTGAGTTACACAGCCTGCCTCTGGCCTTGAATTTGTGTTCCTCCTGCCTCTGCCTCCTGAGTCAGTGGGATTACAGGTGTGTGCCACAGCACCTGGGTACAATCTGCCTTTTGTTATCAAGCCTCCTTCTTTCTCCACTTGCCTTCCTTCTTCCACCTGTCCAAACCCCAGTATTCTAATTTGTAAGCTCCTAGGTGCCTTTAGTCCCTTTTCAGCTTCTCCCACAGCTCCGGTTAAAAACATAAATCTCATGTGTCTTTTCTCCAGGTCTTTAATATAATGTTATAATGCTTGATACTGGGTCCCCAGATTATTGTTTCAGAATTGTCTAAGAGTCTTTAAGATAAGAAATTTGTCTTTTTATAAACTGAATGGTACAGATGTCAGTTATAATTATTGACAGGCATGTTGAGGTCTCTTGGTATTTCTGACTATACCACATAGACAAGTGGCTGCTTGCGTTGTTGGCCCAACTAACTTCCCACAGGGCATCCATTCAGTTGATCCAAGAAAGAGACTCTTTCCTCACTTGCAGAAATAGGTATTGAAGTTTGAAACAGAAAAAAGGCTTGTTCTCAACATTTAACCACTGACCTATGGAATGAAATTTCTTCAAATAGAGAAGCAGATTTTATCTTCTTCCGTGGAAAACTCCACCTCCTAGCCTGGCCCCAGAGCAAATTTCCTAGGCTTAAGAGGGGATAATCAGCTGCATGGTAGATCCTTGGGTGAAGGTTTGTGTGGTAAAGTCTGATTCCCATACAAGGATTGAGTGGGGTCTAGTGTAGGCGGGTGGTACTGCATGGTGATAGCAATGGTGGAGTGTGGGTGTGGGTGTGCACACCCATCAGAGACAGAAGAGAGAGACAGTGGAATAAGTGATTTAGAGCAGTACATATTAATACCTATAGAGCTATAAAATTCATCTCTAAAAAAAGACAGAAAACCCCCAAACCAATTCGATTTTGTTGGATCCTATTATAACCATTTTCAGCCAAATGGTTCTTGTTTCACTTGGATTTTGCAGGAAATAAACTCAGCATCCCATAGAGTGGGTGATTGTGGGCTGCCACTGTGATAAGAATTAACCATCTGCAGAGTAGCTAAGCAAGAATGGTTACTGCCCAGATTCTAAGACAGAGCCTCCCATAGATGCAGATGATTTCAGAAAACTTTTTATGATGAGAATTAACTCTAAGTAGCCTGTCTGCCAACACTCCTTGGTCTGAATTAGAGCTGCCTCAGCCACACCAGTCATACACCTCTGAGAAGAAGGGATCCTTGTAAGGCGTTAGCACCAAGTGGATGTGTAGGCTGATTGCTTGGTAGTTTGTGTGTTTATCCTACATTACTGGAAGTTTTCCATCAATTTTAGTTAGGTTTAGGTATTAATAAAAGAGAAGAGTCACAATGAGCATTTACAGATGATCTAATTTTACATTAAGAAAACCAAAAAAAATTACCTGTGACCATAGCCCTGTGGCATCCGATCCCATCAGATCTGGGAAGCTAAGCAGGGTTGGGCCTGGTTAGTACTTGGATGGGAGACCACCTGGGAACACCTGGTGCTGTAGGCTTGGGAGACAGACCCAGCAATCCACTCCCAAAAACCAATCTGCCATTGAAAACCCTATGAACAGCAGAGAAGCACTGACAATAGTGTTTCCCCTGTTGCATGTAGGGTCGCTAGGAGTCGAATACTGACTCGATGGCACCCAACAACAACAACAACAAAAGAATTAATTAAAATGTTAGAATAAAGTAGATAAATACATTAAAATCAGCATGCACCATTGTGGCAAGGAAAATGGCACAGACCTGGGACATTGTCAGCCGATGCCCAGAGACAACCTGTCATGTAAGTTCCCTGAGAAGCTGTCAAGGTTGGGGATAACTCATAAGCAGTTAAACTCTTTCCTTTGAAAATCCCTCATCAGCCTGCTTAGGAACAGACTGTCCAGAAGGACTTCTTTACTAGACATGATAATCAATTTATGTAGAAATTGTACAAAACAGATTTGCTCTCCAGTTTTTTTCTCAATTCTTTCTTTTGTAAGTTCTGATTTTTACCCTCTTTCCTCAACAAATCTATTGACTGTTCCTCCTCACATAAATAAATACACATGAATACAACAAACTAAATATTATACCACATGAATCATCACTTGGAAAGTGTAATTCATTATATTAATTTATTTACTTTTTTTAAGATAGGGTCATGCTATGTACCCTTGGCTGGCCTATAATTTGCTGTATAGGCCAGGCTGGCCTTGAACTTGTGGCTATCCTTCTGCTCTGCCTCTTGAGTGCTAAGATTACAGAAGTGAGCACCATGCCAGGTTCCTGGAAAGCATAATTTAAAGAAAAGATCACATTGGTAAAATGAAACAATCAAAACTAAAATCACAACCTGACATTAATTTTAGCACAAGAGGTTCTCTTTAAAAATATTTAAATTAAAGATTATTAATATTAATCACTTTAAAAATTAAAAAATATATATATAGTGCTGTGGTATTATTGCCATGTAATAAACTACCTCCAAACTTAGTGACTTCAAGCAACAACCATTTGATTAGGATTTGTTGGGACAATTCTGCTAGGGGTTGCCCATGCTATTGTACCCAGCTGGTGGATGGGGCTAGAATATTCAAGATGGCGACATTCACATATCTGGAGCTTTGGTGAAGACAGTTGGAAGACTGGAACTTTTTCTCTGTCTCTCTGTCTCTCTCTTCCTCTCCTTCTCTCTCTGGTACTTTCTCTGTATTCCTAACTTGGATTTGGAACACGATGGAACAGCCTTCAAGTATAAGCATTTACCAGTCTTCTGTATGCATCATGCTTGTTACTATCTCATTGGCCACAGTCAGTGTGCACAGACTTGTATAGTGTCTGAATATGGAAAACATGACTTTTTGGAGATCACGAAATGGCTCTCTCTGCTTATCCTGCATTGGCCTCATAGTATTGTGTAATTGCTAGCTTATTATCAAACTGTTGGTGCCATGAGTTACAATCTTATGTAAGTATCCTCAGAGCATATCATGGTAGCTGCTCAGTGCACATCTATGCATGGGATGAGTGAGGGAAAGAATGAACATGTTGAGTAACATACTCTAGTCATTGCTGAAAGAGCTAAAGAGGAAGCTAAATGACATCAGTTCGTACTCTGATCTCCCTAATTTCTGCACTGCATTTTTTCCTGAGCCAGGTGTGAGGTGTCAAAACATACAGTGAAGCCCTCAGTGAAGCTCTGCCTGAATTTGTTACAGCTTCACAAGTCTCTGGATCATACCTCTTCTCACTATTTTTAGGGAACATTTGAATTCTGCGTGCTGGTTGGCACAAAGTGGTTTTGCCTGGCAATTATTTAATGAGATGTGTTAAGAAGTCTACCATGAACCCAGAACTTTGTGGATAAATGTTTGTGCAAACATGAGGAAAGCACAGAGAAGGTGGGAGAGCCCAGGATGAAGGTGGCTGGGAGGGCTGCCTGCACTGGAGAGGATAAAATGTGACCACCAGCAGAAGATGATGTGTTTTTGATGAGATGCAATGGTACTCAGAAGAAGCCTGGTAAGTCCAGTCAAGCAAACTCTCCTTGGATATATTAAACTCTTTTGAAATGTTGCTAGGGTTTAGGTGAAAGGATGATACAGGCATACTGAGCCCAGCTTTGAGTATCATCTTTGAAATTTCCGTACTTGCCTTTGTGATATGACCAGCGTTTTCCTTCTTAGGACCTGTGACCTAAGAGGGCTAGGTCAGGTCTGTAGGTCTCCCTCTGTCCTTGTGTCGGAGTCTCAGGGAGCTGATCAGGTTTTGGGGAAGGGGGTCCTTGACTCCAACCAGATCACCTCTGCGTTCACCTGTCTTACGTAGACTTATGTGTTCTGCATAAGACCTTGTTTGAACAAAGAGTTCTGCTACTAAACTAAAAACTGTTTTAAAAATCCTACCATCTCTGGAATTCTTTGACTGTTCTCAAAATCCACAGGCTCCCTTGAGTGTTTAATCATATAATTTTACTTTTTCTTTCTTCCTGGGAAAAGAAAAATATGTAAGGAAGTTGTATTAGAAAAGCAATCCTTGGTTTTTGATGCTGTTTTGTGTTTAGTTTGACGTCTATTAGCAGTGGTGAGCTGGTGCCCTGAATGACAATTACTTTCTAGGGTCAAGAATGAAAAAGTCTTCTAAAAACACCCCTATGTTTATAAACCCTGTGACAGCTACTTTGCAAATTATCACCCATTTCAGAGCCTTTGGAATCTGAAGATTAAATATAATATTTCTGTTTTATATCCTCACCTAGTCTTAATTTTCTAACATTTTGGTTTCCTGGACTTATTGAATAGGTTTTTGGTGTTTGAAGGGCGGTCACTTGAAGCTTATTTTATTTGCATTTTATCAGAGTGCCTTCTTGGCTGTTGTGTGTGGAGAGGCTTTCCTTCATCCACTCAGTACTGAGTGAGCATCTACTGTGTGCCCACCTGCTACATGCTGGGCACTGTTCTAGGACCTAAGGGTATAACTGCTAACAGGACAGAGTCCTACCCTCGTGAAGTTTACAATCTGCATGCATGAGAAAGAGAGGGAGACAGGAAACAAGCAAAAAAAATCAGATACTTTTGTATAATATTAGTGCTATAAAGAACAAGAACAGAGAAATAAAGAGAAAGAGAATGCATGAGAAGGTTGCAGAATCCTCAGTGAAGACCATCTGCTGAGGGGTATTTGGGAAAATGAGAATGAATTGGCCATTCAAAGAGTTGGAGCCATGGAAGTAGGTGGAGGGCTGGAGAATGTCCTACAGAAGGGAGCATGTGGAGAGGGGTGGAGCCTTATATTTTTGAGGGAGGGCAAGAAGGTGAGGATGGCTGGCAATGACTGAAGGAGGGAAAGGATAGTAGGAGGCGAAGTTGGAGGAAGACCAGGTCATGTAGGGCCCGGGTGGACATGCAAAGGAATGTGGACTTTTTATTTCAAGTACAGTGGCATTGATGGGTTTGAAGTTGGGTGTGAAATAATCTGATGTCCATTAGTAGAAGCTTGCTTCAGTGGCTGAGTGAGAATGACTCTATGCCATTGCTCTGCTTTATCTTCTTAATAGCACCTCTCGTAATCTGGAATGAACCTGCCTCTTTATGTGTTTACTTGTTGATTTGCTGTCCCTCTCGCCCCCACACCAGCAGAAGGTAGGCTCCTAATATGATTTTCCTATGGGTTCACTGCTGTACACACAAGTGTACAGTGCCTGTCATGCCATAGGTGTTAAAATCCTTTGTGGGAT
>VMDO01033517.1:0-17880 GCA_007922755.1 Pedetes capensis
CATGGCAAAAATGGAAGGAGGACCTGGCAGCCCACTCCAGAAACAATCTCGAGATAATCAGCCATTGAAAACCCTATGGGAATCACTATGAGTTGGACCAGACTCAACGGCACTTAACAACAGCATCCGATCCTTACATCATCCTTGCCTGCCCGCCCCTGCCATCCCTGCCCTTTGGTCTTCAGAAGCTCATGCCAAAGGCTTTCGCCTTGTCCTCTGGCCTTAGGGCAGCGTCCATCTCTGGAGTCCTGCGTTCACGTTCCCTGTGCCCACTGTGCCGCCCACCTCACCTCTGCCCTGAGCAGAGGCCCCAGCAGCGAGCGCTCTGACGTGCTAAGGCTGTTGCCAGCAGTGGAGCCACAGAGATGTGGGGGGCCTTCCTCCTGCCAGGCCCCAGGCAGCACACGTGGCCCCTGCCACATGCTCTGGAAAGGCCTTGAGAGAGGGTACACAACCTGCAAAAGGGGAGGCAGAGGCTTCCCAGGGAAGTGCACTGGGTCTCGGGCAAAGGAATGGCAGTGTCTTGTGCCCCCACCTGACCCCGTGTGAATTCCACTGTCCTCGATTGTCTCTTCGGAAGAGCTGGCTACACTTGCTAGGGCACCAAGATAAAAGCTAGTTTGGAGTCCATTTGTCACTGAATGACTTTAAAATCTCTCAGTGGCCAGGCACGGTGGCGCACGCCTGTAATCCCAGTGGCTCCGGAGGTGGAGGCAGGAGGATCGCAAGTTCGAGACCAGAGGTAGTCTGCGTAATTTAGCGAGACCCTGTCTCAAAAAATAGTAAAAAAAAAAATGAGCTGGGGGCACAGCTCAGTGGTCCAGCACTTGCAAAGCATGCAAGTGCGAGGTCTTGGGTTCAACTCCCAGCACCGAAAATAATAATAATAATAATCATCATCATCATCATCATCATCATCATCATCATCATCTCACAGTGCACCAAACACGGAGCCCAGCAGTTACTATGTGCAGAGAAAACTCCCCCTCTGAACAGTAGGACAAGCGGGTGAAGACAGACGTTACCAGTCCCTTAGGGAAGAGCCAGAGCTGTGCTGTGGAAGGCGGCCAGGCAGAAAGCAGAAACGCATCTAAAGCAGAAAGTCCACCGCTGAGGGCGAAGAGACACCGACTCCCTGAGTCATTTCAGTAAGGCAGGAAGTCGGCTAGAGCAGAAGACAGACAGAAGCCTGGGGCTCCTCAGCATTGGCCCAGGCGTTCCGCCAGGTGGTGGGGATGGCATGGAGAGCTATAAAACCCACATCGATCCTGTGTTGTTACCAATGTCTCCTGGTGGTCTAAAGTGATTTAGAATTACACTTAGGTTCTAAGAGGAAACCTCTTAGGTGTAATCCTAAGAGGAAACCTTAGGTGTATTGACACCTACAGCAACTGGGGGGCTGATGTTGACCAGTAACGTGTCCTGACTCCTAGGCAGCTGCTCGCCTAACCCAAGGGCTTTTTCATTCACCCAGTGAATGAGTTGTCTTTCTCTGTGCCAATGCAGTAGTGCGCCGGCCTGGCTCTTAGCTACCCCTGGCACCAGCCTCTTGCTGCCTATCTGCCCCAGACCAGAAGTAACCGATTCCAGTTCACAGACACCTGCTCCCAGCTTCTCCAGTTGTACCATTTCTCCCTAGAATTTGGAAAAGGAAGTGAAGCCACATAGCAGCCAAGGAAAGGAAGTCGGAGCTCAGACGGCAAAAGACTAACAAGTTTCCATCAATATTTGCCTAGCTCACAAACTCACTGGTAAAGAAAGAATTGTCAAGAGATAATGGCCCATGTAACTGATTTATTTTTCATTTTCAACAGCTATCATGGTAATCACATCATTCAAATAATCCTAGCTTGCAGACAGAACTTCATTAACAACGATACATCAGTTAGCCTTTGCACCTACTAAGCTTTGCCTGGCTGGACAGATCCATTCCGGGGGGAGCTGTCCACAGAGACATTCCTATTCTCTGGATAGCTCGGGGTGGGTGGGGGGAAACTGCATTACTGGGCACCCTGCACCCACACTTTTCCTGGTTAGACTGTGAGACCTGCTGGGGTAGAAACAGTGCCTTTTATCTCCAAGACTTACTTCCTTGCCAGATGGTGTGGGGTTCTCCTTCGTGTTGACCAGATCACTGCATGAATCAACTCATCATTAAAGGAACGTTTTCAGCCTGGCCTGTAAAAACTCAGCCCATCCAAAGATAGCCAGGATCAGCAGCCTTGGGGCCAAGCGAGCACAGATGAAAGAAAGGAGGAAAGGGGCCTGACTGGTGGGAGTGATGGAGAAGGCACATCAGCAATGGGGGGCATGTGACGTCTTGTCACTGTGTAAATGTGTTCAACTCCCTGGAAGAAGTATTGGCTACCACAGGCAGACAAGGAAGGGAGGAGCAAATGAGTGAACAGAGGGAATGGCAATGGGACATCGAAAATGGCGCAATGTTGATTTTGACCACCTTCTCCGCAACTGGCTGTGGGTCACATAGAGACCTCCACGGATGTTGGAATTTTTAAATTGCACTCCATAACCAGGGTCCCTCATACTAGCATGAGGGACTGACCTCTAGGTGACCCCAGGGCCACATCCCACTCACTCACTCCTACCCCTCCCATTGAGTGAGCAAAGATGGCCCTTGAACAGCCTGACCAGCCTCAACCACCTCAATTTTGATTGGCTACCCCTAGCATCTCAGTTAAATAACTGCCCCTACCTGGCTGGTATGACACTTTACCTGCTGTACCTGTCAGGAATGTGCCCTGATTGCTAACCCCAGTACACACCCCCCTCTAGGACCCTATATAAGCAGGGCTCTCGGACCCCACTTCACCCACCACTGTTCTCCGTCCTTCAACTGCTGCCCGGACCCCATCACCTTGATCCAGGGCTCCCCAATCCAGTGGAAGATCTCCAAGAAAGCTGACGAGTCAAGACCAGGGTCCCCAAAGCACCAAAGGCTACAAGCAAGCCATGAAGAGCCTCCCAATTCCTCCCATCCTTGGGAAGGAGGGAGGCAGAGAAGGCGAGCTGCGAGAGTCAAGACCAGCGGACCTCCAGCCCAGCAGAACACCAACTGCTTGTAGCAGTGCCTTTAAGGCTGAGCTGTTCCACCAGTGAGCCTGCAGCATTCTATGCAGCAGCCTTAGAGCTAGCACTTGAGCACTTGACAGGGGCTACTTGCTGGTTGCACCCCACTTGGGGAGCAACCCAGTAAAGCTTCCCTCTCCTGTTTCCTGCATAAGGTCTCCCAAGATCCTTATTTGGTGCCTCCGGCCACAACACCAACCCAGTCCAGTGGGTCCCCGATACCCACTTGGTGTCAGGGCAAGGCTCTGACCTCTGCCGGGCCTGAGCTGAACCCTGACACATGGAGAAAGGGCAGTGGGTATGGAAACTGACATCTCATCAGAAATGGGGGCTGAAGATGCAGAGACGAGATCTGCTGAGCCTTGGCCAGCATATGTTGGAAGCATCAGGGCCCTGAGACATTGCCTTTCCTGCTGAGTGCAGACCTTCCTCCTGCCTTAGGACCACCTCAGACCTCCATCTTTCTTCAGGCAGGCCTAGGATGTCCCAGTGAGTCAGTGGCTGGGTCACCAGGTAGCATCACACAGCACTGGTTCCCCAGGAAAGGCCCACCAGAGGGTGCAAGTGGCATGGCATTTCCCAGGCTGCTCAGGGTAGACACTGTGCTTGCCACATAGCATGTGGGTCTGAAAGGCCCAGGTGGACTCAGACACAGGTGCTCAGGGCTGATATCAGAGTACTCAGGGGCACAGCGCGGGGGGAGTTGGTCATCTGCCACCATAGCAGACAAGATTGAACTGAATGGCCCTTGACCCAGAAGCAGCCTCTACCCTTGAGACAGATGCCAGTTTCTGAGGTCAGGTAGCAGTTGGCAGGGGTGGGTCAACCCCTGGCCATGGACTGGTCCCCTCTCTGCCATCCTCTGCTTGCCTGTGGTATCAGGGGGACCCTCATCACGCATACGTTGTTAATTAGTTAAAATGACAGAGACAGGCATCTACGACTAAAGGTATGGGCTGTCTCATGAAAAGTAAAGAAAACAATTAATAAACTTAATTCAGGAGAGAAAGAAGGAAGGACAGAAGAGAGGGAGGGAGGAGGAGAGAGAGCTGGAGAAGAGCATTACACAGACCACACATCAGCTCAAAGGAGGTCGACCTTAAGAGGAACCGCGTGTTTTCAGTCTTGGCCTGGCTACCTGGCAAAAGAACCCACCATGTCTTAGAAGGAGCTGGGATTTAGCTCAGTTGGTAGAGCGCCACTCTGTGATCTCTGAGGCCCTGGGTTCGATCCCCAGCACCATAGAAACAGGAGAAGGATGTGGCAACCCACTCCTGAAGCAACCCCCAAACAATCAGCCATTGAAGATCCTATGAAGGTCGCTATGAGGGGGACCCGACTCGATGGCACCCAACAAGTCTTAGATAGAAAGAGGGTACAGGAAGGCTACAACGGGGACCTGAGCCTCAAGGTTATTGTGTGGAGAGAGGCATCTATTTAGCAGGTTCTTGTGTGCTGTGTGACCTCAGTCCATCCAGGTCAAGGCCACTGGTATATTTGGGAAAATTTAATACCACTCATCATGATCTTATTAAGGCCTAGGGACGTTCAGGTTCAGCACACTTTATTGACACACTCAGTGTTTTCATCCTCAACAGTCTTCTAGAAAATATGATTTTCCTCCTCATCGCCTCTTCCTCCTCCTCCTTCCTTTTCTGACTAAGGAGGATGTCTTTCCAGAGATGAAGACTGTCTCCAGAGATAAGCAGGGAGTCTCTCTCTCTGACCTACGAGGCTGCCTCTGAAGGACCCACCATTCATTTTCTGGTTTAGCAAAGACAAAAGGTGTGTCTAAGACAGAACACATCAAAAGGCATTGGGTTACAAACAAGGCTAATGAGCTGATAAGCAAACCCCTCAAACCCAGGCCATCATTGTGTTCCCCCTGGACAGCTACTGGGGTCATTTTAACCTTTGGCTATTGAGACTCTGCCTTTGAGAAAGAGGCATTTGTTATTCTACTTGTTCAAAGACCAGTCCTGAACAGCTCCGCTTTAGCTTCTCCTTTTCTCCTCCAGAGAGAGGAGGAGAAGGAGAAGGAGAAGAGCAGGCTAGGTGGAGTTAAGTGGATTAACCACCCCTGCAGCATAAAGGGACCCTGTGAGGAGCCGGTGGAGTTGGGTCTTTATCCCCATCTAAGTGGCTGAGCTGAAGCTATCAGATGCACCGTTCCCTTGAATGACTTAATCACCTAATTAGCTGGCTCGCCCCTGATTCCACTTACTTGAAGTGATTAGGTGAGGATCTAGAGAGAAGGATGGCCTGGGGCTTTTAGATTCCAGAGACAAAGCAGGAGGAAGAAACACCAGAAAAAAACCCATTCAGCAGGAAACAGGAAGCAACTTTGGTTTTAAATCCACTCTTTGAAGCGGGGTGCTGCGGGCAGGGTGGGGGCTTGGGATCCACCATCAAGGGCTTTGCAATCAGGGCTCCAGTCTTGTTGCCTTCCTTTCCATTCTTTGATAGTGTAAGGATGTTATAATGGCTTTCTTTGCCCTCCCTCAATAGACGCCTGTCTGCAAGTGCTATAAAGAGCAAGATTCTGCTGAGCAAGAACTAAGAAGTAGCCAATAAATCCTTTATCCTGAACTTAATGATCCTAAATGTGAGAAGTCCCAGGGCAGCTGCAAGTCCGCCAGCTCTCCTGGTGGGAACACGTGGAGGGGTGAAGTTCACGTGAACCTGGGGCCCGGGGAATTTCAGTGGCAAAGCCAAGCCTGGAGTGGTGGATGGCATGGCGGTCCACCAGCTGTGAACACCTGGGGGAGGGGAACAGGGGAGGGTGGGTGCTTCTGAGACAAGGGGACTCAGAGAATGACGTAAGAGAATGTGCAAAGGCCGGGAACAGGAGGGAAGTGGTAGATGGCAGCAAGTGTCTAGAAAGGTTGCAGAAGAAGTGCCTGGGGGAGCCTAGGCCCCAGCACATCCCCATCACAGAGGCCACTGACACCGCATGGGTGGTATCTCTAAGCTAGGGTGCTGAGCTGTGGATTAACCTGATGCCCTCCCTCCTGGCCGCCTCAGGGAGCCAGGCACCTTGAGAGGAAGTGGGGGCAACACGCCAGGGCTCAGTTCTTGGACCTGGGGCAGAGGACATGAGGGTTGCCTTTGTCTCTTGTCCTTCTCAGCTCCCAAGGTCATGGCATCACCCTGGTGGATGCTGGGAAGAGTTCAGTCCATGGGAGGGTTGGGCTATTTTTCACTCCCTGCAGATAAGCAGGGTCTCAAGCTTCCCAGAGGAGGAGAAAGATGGAGGGCCAAATTTCCTGCTTTCCAGGGCGGTCCCCACACCTTGCATGTCAAAGGAACTTTCCTGAAGTGGAGGGGTCACCCCCTGGAATTTACAGAGCCGCTCAAACAAACTCCAGTGTGGAACCCAGAGAGGTCCTGACGCTACGGGTTCCAGGGCTTCAGGCTCAGGGGAGGGCGCCCGGAATGACTGAGCTCCAAATGTCCTCATCAGGAATTTGGTGACACTCAGCCGGGAGAAAGGCTGGCCATTGCCTGCAAACATGAGGGACAATGGGAGACTGAGCAACAGTTAACCAAAGAGGAACACCTCCCTGGAGAGGGGGCCAGCTGACACTCCCCCCACACCACAGGGTGTCAGACAGGAGCCTCCGTGCAACTCCAGGGCCCAGACTCACAGAGAACAGGGTGTACCGGGAGCCGTCCACCACCAACACAGCCATCCCTCCTAGCACAGCATCCAGATGGGTAGACTAAAGCTATTCACGTGACTTGTCCCAACTGAGCATTGTAAAGAAAGCCAAAGCATTGACTTCCAAGAAGAAAAAATTGGTTCAAACCAATCCTTTAAAACAATGAGAAAATTTTCTGCTCCCACAAAGGCTGTTATTAATAATATGAACAGATCTAATGTGAAGATTAGTGACTAAATGGGCATATTCTGGGCAGGCATATAAATATACCATTTATAAAACCTGAGATACGGGACTACATTCTCTTCCATATTTTAAACATAATCCTATGAAGAAAAATTACCAAATAATAGCTGTCTTCAACCAATTTTATCCTAGAACGGTCTTAGTTTATGAAATATACATCAATAGATGATTAGATGTTGTGTATGTCATCTTTGGGGAAGACTAATGGGGAGTCATTTCTTCTGTTTCACACACACACAAAATCACAATCAAAATGATTTTATTCTTCTAACATTAGTTTGCAGCCGTAACCCTGTGGCATCCGATCCCGTCAGATTTCAGAAGCTAAGCAGGGTCAGGCCTGGTTAGTCCTTGGATGGGAGACCGCCTGGGAACACCAGGTGTTGTAGGCTTGGGAGACGGACCCAGCAACCCACTCCCAAAAATCAGTCTGCCATGGAAAACCCTATGAACAGCAGAGAAGCACTGACAATAGTGTTTCCCCTGTTGTACATAGGGTCCCTATGAGTCAGATACTGAGTCGACGGCACCTAACAACAACAACATTAGTTTGGTTCCCAGGGACAAAGGTAGCAAACTTTAGAACTCATGCCTCCTCTGCAGCTGGGAGGACACTGCCTGCTTCCTGCCCCTCCACCTCCCAGTCTGTCCTGGGCTGCAGCTGTGCTTGTCCTTGCTGGTGAGCTGGTCTTGAACTAAAAGACAGGCACTTGGTAAGATGTCACTCAAATGTCTTTTTCCCCACTAACGCATCTCCCAGAAGCAACAGAAAAATCTCCTGTGTAGAAGAACTCCAAACAGTTTGTGCAGTTGTTTGGAGCAGAAATCCCCACCTCACTGTGGACTGTGGAGTGACCTCTGCTCAGAGCACCATAGAAAAGTGATGGAAGCAGTGCAGACCCCTGACAGAGACCACCTCAGCAGGTGGTCTGGTCATCACCCTTGGTGAGAGGTCATGTTCATAGAACGTGGCCTTAACGAGACGTGAGGAAGTAGCCACTGTGGTCTTCCTCCCAGGAACTCACAGCCCCAGCCAAATCAGGAGTAAGCAATCAACACATCCCAGGGGATGGACACCTTGTAAAATACCTGAGTAGAGGTCTTCAGAACTAACGTCTTGTCTATGTTGATTCCAGCTGTATTCCATTGTCTGGCAGGACACCAGAATATATAAGGCACCCTATTCCTTAAGGGTTGGGATTTAGCTCAGTTGGTAGAGCGCCACTCTGCAGTCTCTGAGGTCCAGAGTTGGATTCCCAGCACCGCAAAAATGGGAGGAGGACATGGCAACCCACTCCCAAGGCAATCCCTAAGTAGAAATCTTCAGAACAACATCATCCAAACTAAGTCCAAGGAACTGTTACAGCCAAGATGAGCTGAAGGAACCAAGCTGATGAAAGGTAACGTGGGGTTCTAGGTGGGATCCGGGAACAGAAGAAGGAGTAGATCAGAACGAGAGAAGTTCAAATACAGTGTGGACTTGGGAAATCATGACGTGTCCGGGCTGAGTCACCGACTCTAACAAATGTACCATGGTACTATTTCCAAAGGGAAAACTGGTTTTGGGTCCATGGAAACTCTGCAGCACGCTCATTTTCTGTGAATGTGAAACTACCACACTGGGGAGTCATTTCTCCTATTTCACACACACACAAAAATCATAATCACAATGATTTTCTTCTTCTAACATTAGTTTGCAGCCATAGCCCTGTGGCATCTGATCCCATCAGATCTCAGAAGCTAAGCAGGGTAGGGCCTGGTTAGTCCTTAGATGGGAGACCGCCTGGGAACACCAGGTGCTGTAGGCTTGTGAGATGGACCCGGCAACCCATTCCCAAAATCAATCCGCCATGGAAAACCCTATGAACAGCAGAGAAGCACTGACAACAGTGTTTTCCCTGTTGTATGCAGGGTTTTAAAATCATTAAATGTTAAATACTTTACTCAGGAGTCAGTGAGTCTCTCACACGGAAGCCAGACCACTTGAGTTGCATTCGTATACCATCCTACCCTGGGTACCACTAACCCTTCTGCATTTACTAGAAAGTTCCAACTGCATGTGCACATGCTTCATCATGACAGGATGTGGACCTGCCCATGAGCCGGGGGTGTGTGTGTTCTACCAGTTGTGGGCTGATTTCTGGGCATCTCTTCATAACATAACCCATCCATAGTTGCTCCCTTCTCTAGCGCAGATTCCTTCCATTCAACACACTCTTCCCCACCCGTGCCCAGGACTAGGGGGTAGAGCCCAGGGCCCTGTGCATGCTAGGCAAGTGCTCTGCCACTGAGCTGCACCCAAGCCCCCCTTTTACATTTTGTTTTTGAGACAAGTTGCATAGTCTGCCTCTGGCCTCCACCTTGAAATCCTCCTGCCTGCACCTCCTGAGGAGCTGGGATGACATGCATGCGCCACCACATCCGGCTCAACCTACTCTTTACCATACTCAAGTCCGACTCGATCCACACCAACCTTGTCAAGATCAAGAGCAAAGGCCATGGTGCCAAGACCAATGTCCTCGTCCTGATTGTCTTCGCCTGTGCCCCGAAGCCTGGCCCGTTCCCACCTTCAGCCAGCACTTGACTCTGACGCGTTCCATACGGTAGTCTTCTTTTTTGCCTCCTGTCTCCTGTCTGCTCATTCTCAAAGGATTTTGCTGGTTCTTTCTCTTCTCTGTCTAATCACCACCTCTAATGTATTGTTATCAAAAGTCCTGGGTGGGGGTGGGGAAGAGTGTGTTGAATGGAAGGAATCTGCGCTAGAGAAGGGAGCAACTATGGATGGGTTATGTTATGAAGAGATGCCCAGAAATCAGCCCACAGCTGGTAGATCACACACACCCCTGGGCTCATGGGCAGGTCCACGTCCTGTCATGATGATTCTGAAGCACGTACACATGCAGTTGGAACTTTCTAGTAAACACAAGCCTGCAGCGGTAGCCCTGTGGCGTCCGATCCCGTCAGATCTCGGAAGCTAAGCAGGGTCGGGCCTGGTTAGTACCTGGATGGGAGACCGCCTGGGAACACCAGGTGCTGTAGGCTTGGGAGACGGACCTGGCAACCCACTCCCAAAAATCAATCTGCCATTGAAAACCCTATGCAGAGCAGAGAAGCACTGACAAGAGTTGTTTCCCCTGTTGTACAGAGGGTCACTATGGGTCGGATACTGACTTGACGGCACCTAACCTAACAGTAAACACAAAGGTTTGGTGGTACCCAGGGTAGGATGGTATGCTAGTGCAACTCAAGGGATCTGACTTCGGTGTGAGAGACTCAAAAGGAGCCAAGCACACCCTTTAAGACAGACTGTGTCCTATCAGTATTCTGCCAAGTGCCCCTCACTGGATTCCTGGCCTCCACTGCTGCTGATCACTCAGCTGCTCCACCAGGGGACTTGATTCTTCTTCATTCGGCAGTGGAGAGAGAGTTTACGGATATCCGTGAGATCGCGACTTCTCATGACTCCCTGCTCGCTTACACTATAGTCTGGAGTCTGTGGCAAGGCTTCAGGCTCTCAAACCACTCCAGGGTCCCCAGCACACTGCCTCATCCATGCTACTGGCCCTGTGCCTTGTCTCCAGGTGTAAATTCTGCCCTCACATTCCTCCCCACACAACGACGTCATATCACACCACAGAGCTCCGTTCCTTTTGTCTAATGTGACACTCTGGTGACCCTGTCCCACCATCTGTCCTGTGTTTATCTGCTTCTCAGACCATTTAAGTTTCTAGAAAGCAGAAGTCTTGTCTGTCTTGATTCCAGCTGTATTCCAGTGTCTGGCAGGACACCAGAATATATAAGGCACCCTACTGCTTAAGGGTTGGGATTTAGCTCAGTTGGTAGAGCGCCACTCGGCCGTCTCTGAGGTCCGGAGTTGGATTCCCAGCCTGCAAAAATGGGACGAGGATGTGGCAACCCACTCCCAAGGCAATCTTGAAACAGCCATTGAAAACTCTATGAGGGTTGCTATGAGTCAGACACAACTCGACGGCACCTAACAACAATTCCTTAAGGGGTGCAAACAGTTGTCAGCTCTTCCATCACTACCTAGGGTCATCAGAGTCTTCCTGATCCACGCCTCCCTCATCCAAACCTCTTCATTGACTCTTTAATTCTGGATAAAGATAAGGGTTGTGCTAAGGGTTTTCTTGCAAGATCTCTGGGGATCCCTCCGTCTCAAAACCCCCTCCCCCAGCTTCCCCACAGTCCTCTCTGCCACAGATGCTGGGTCTCACCCTACAGGTGGCTCCGCCCCCAGCCAGCGTCACCTCTGCTTCCTTGGCAACTTGCGGGAGCCTTTTTAACCACACGAAGGCAGGGCGAACATCTTCATCCATTCTTAGGCACGGATGCTCCTCTCACTGCTGTGTTCTCCCTGGGCAACTTAAAAACCTCTCTGAAGATGGCTCAAACTCTTTCTCAAATTCCAGGCTCAAACTTCTAACCCTGTGCGTGGACATCTGTGACCCTATAACAAACGCATGCAACAAACCATATGCCTGTCCCTCAAACATATGCCTGCCCCACCTCATCAGACAACTTTCCTCTTCCAGCTCTTGATTCTGCTCCTCCTGTGGTAAGTTCAGATATCCAGCCCCGTCCTTGAACCCTTTTCCCGCTCACCAGCATGTGTCACAGCTCCATCCTGGAGAGAGGGCAGGCCTGTCATAGTTAATCTGCACCTTCTCCCCACCCATCCCCGGAGCCACCAACACATCTGAGTGTGTCTTATTTGTTGTTGTTGTTGTTAGGTGCTGTGGAGTCATGTCTGACTCATAGCCACCCTCATAGGGTTTTCAATGGCACATTGTTTTGGGATTGCCTTGGGAGTAGGTTGCCACAACCTTCTTCCATTTTTGGGGTGCTGGGAATCGAACTCAGGACCTCAGAGACTACAGAGCGGTGCTCTACCAACTGAGCTAAATCCCAGCCCCTCTCTTATTTGGACTATTGAAATGACCTTGTTCAACCATTCTTCTTGTTGCTGGGTGCCATCAAGTCAGATCCAACTCTTAGCAACTCTGTATTCAAAGAATGAAACACTACCCAACATTGTGTGCCATGCACACAACCTTTTTATATTTGAGCCAATGTTGCAGCTAATGTGTTTCTTCTCATTTTGAGTCATGCCATATCAGCAAATGGAGGTCCCAGGGGCTTTACTCCATTCCTGTCATTAAGGTCAACTCTACCTTGAAGAAGCAATTCCTCCCTAGTTATCTCTTGAATGCCTTCCAGCCTGGGGGTGGGGAACTCATTTTCCTGCACTGTATCTGACAGTGCTTCTCTGCTATTCTTGGGGTTTTCAATGGCTAATTGTTTCCCGAGTGGGCTACTGAGTCCTTCTCCCTAGTCTGTCTTAGTCTGGAAGCTCAGATAAACCCTGTCTACCATGGGTGGCCCTGGGCTGGGATTTAGCTCAGTTGGTAGAGCTAAATCTCTGAGGTCCCGAGTTTGATTCCCAGCACCACAAAAATGGGAGAAGGGCATGGCAATCCACTCCCAAGTCAATCCCGAAACAGTCAGCCATTGAAAACCCTATGAGGGTCTCTATGAGTCGGATACCAACTCGATGGCACCTAACAACAACAACCACCATGGGTGGCCCTACTGGTACCTGAAATACCAATGGCGTAGCTTTCAGCATCACAGCAACATGCAAGCCCCCACAGCACGACAAGCTTACAGACAGGTGGGGCCAACCCACTGGAGTCCCTTTGAAATACTCCTTTTGAAGGAGCCTTGATCCACCGCAGAGTAGGAATGCCTCTTCCTGTTTCATGAATGCCTCAGCTCCCTTACACTTCCCATTTCTGAAGGGTGAGCCTTCCCAACAACTTGAGGCTAGGTGCCTGGCCCCTCGCCGCCATGGAACCTGCCCAGGGCATTGGCCACTCACCTCTCCATCTGGGTGGACCAGCCTGCCTCTGTCCACTGTGACCACCACCTACCGTAGGAAGCGACTCCTGGCCTCCGCGGTGAGAGCGTCTTGCTTCTCTGAGACAGAGGTACATCTGGACCTTCCCCATGAGGCTTCAGTGGCCTCAGCCTTTGGCTCTCTAAATGCTGGGTGCCCCTCTCCCCTTTACTTGTCTTTTTGTGGCATTTCATGCGACTCTCCTCTTAGCTTTTGTGCTAGATTCCAATGGTGGTCAAATCAGGATCAGCTGGCCTCCATGTTCATTGATTCTGGGGAGCTTTGGGCAGGTGTTCAATGCATATGTGTTCATAGGGATCATGTCAATCATGGGAAGCAACTCCTGTGGACGTGGAATGCCTGATGGCAAAATGGACCTACCAGTGTGTGTGTGTGCTCATGTGTGTGGTGTGTGCTGCTTGGCATATTCCACCGTAGCAAGAAAAAAATGTCTCTGCAGATGAGCGGGTGGTATAAGACATGAATGACTCTCTTGTAACTTGCTATTTATTTATTTATTTATTGGTACTGGGGGTTGAACCCAGGGCCTCGCGCCTGCATGCTCTGCAAGTGCTGGACCACTGAGCTGCACCCTCAGCCCAATTTTTTTTTTTTTTTACTTTTTGAGACAGGGTCTCACTAAGTGATGCAGACTGCCTCTGGTCTCGAACTTGCGATCCTCCTGCCTCCTCCTCCCAAGCAGCTGGGATGACAGGTGTGTGCCACTGCGCCCAGCGCTTAACTTGCCAATTTTTACAAATTGAACTCAGTTTGCCTCACTAAAGCCAGAGAGACTTTGAGGGCTGTGGTAGGTGACTACACTTGCTGCTGAAGTCCTCTTAACGCCAGGCAGGGGCTGAGGGGAGACCCCCTCGGGCTTGCACTGCATTCAAAGAGAGGAAAGTCACATCAACCAACCCAGCCAGATCATGGGCAGCAGATGGCACTGACCTGCAGAAGTGGGCTGGATGTCATCCTTTCTGTCCAAATGTGCAGAAGTCACTGTGTCCTTTTGGGTGCCACTACCCTCTGTGAAGAGGTTCCCATCCGTGAGTTCTACAAGTGAAGGACTGGCATAAAGTGGGGCTCAGCAGAGGTCACTTTAGGGTGAAAGAGTATCTAAGTGGGTTAATGCGTCATAAAGCAGCTCTTGCACAGACGATCTCAGACTTCAGCAAATCCGGGGTGCTTGTGTCTGAAAGACAAAGCCTCCTGAGGTGTTTCCCCTCTCCCCCCGCCCTTGCAGGAGGCTGGGCCAGACCAGGAAGCTAAATAAAGTTTTTCTTCTGTGAGGTGCTGGGGTGACACCGCTGAAATCGGCTGCTCTTTGTCCCCATTGATGCTCTTCGGAGCACGGATGCCTCCTCTTGTCTGCAGGGCCTGACTTCCGACGTGGAACAAGGCGCGCATCCATTGTGCCCGTCCCCAGCGGCTCTATTAGAAGCAGCCTCGGCTTTTGCAGAGCTACGTGGTGCGTGGTGTAATTCCATTCTCCCCATGACCGCAGGGAAGGGGAAGCAGGTAATTCAATGTGGGGCGTCGGAGGCCGGTGGGCCCCTTTCTGCTCAGTGAGCTTTCCCAAGGCGGCGGCCCTGCGGGGGGCCCCCGGAGCACGGGGCGCCAGCGCACAAAGGCAGAGCGGGTTGTCAGGGGCCAGCAAGCCAGCCATGTCCCCCGCAAGGGTCACTACTTCCAGTCAACTTGAAAAGCCCCGGTGGGTGTGGCCCTCTGTCAGGGAGACATGCTTCATGTCCCTGGGCCCATTGTCTGGGGGCAGATGTAGGGGCCCCGAGGGCGTGGCCGGGAGCAGAGAGTGGACAGGAGTGGGGGCGGGGAGGCTCGGGCCTGGGGCTATTTTGTGCCTCCGCTGCCCTTTTCAATGACACCCTGGGCTAGGCCTCCCTCTGCCTCCTGGACCCATATCTCGGTTTTCCAGGGAGCGAGTCTGGGAACTCCGCTGCCTGCTGGTGTGGAGGGAGCTGGCTCCGGAATTTGGAACTCCAAAGTGGAACAGTCACACACTGACCTGCAGTAGCCCCGAAAACCGAAAATCAGGGGAGCTGCATTGGGCAGTGGGTTCCCCCCACAGGATGAGGGGCCTGGGCGGCCCAGGGTAGCAAACAAACCTGTGATAGACGCTCCTGAACGGCCGTCACCTGTTTTCTTGGGTTATGTTGGGTTTAATATAAATAATTATGTTTGACATTTCAATTTAGTTCTTACAGCTCTTAATACATTTTTATACTATAGTCCTCTACAGATAATTTACTTCCCAGTGTTTCTTTATAATAAGAAGTAGGATGGGGAAAAATGTTCTCATTTATGTGTAAATTCTGTTAACGGTGCAATTTGCATAATCACATTCCCCCAGTGCTGTTGTTTTTAAGTTAGCATTTTTAAATCCTAAGGTAATCAGGAGATCTCTCTCTCTTTTTTTTAAATCCATTAAGTCTGAATGTGATGGGATTTAGTTATTTATTTTTCAAGTCAAATGCCCAGAGATGGTTCCAAAGGATGGGAAAGAATGGAGTAAAGGTGCCAGAGAGCAGCAAATTGGTAACTTTAGAAATGTTGTTGTTGTTAGGTGCCATTGAGCTGTGTCCGACTCATAGCAACCCTCATAGGGTTTTCAGTGGCTGACTGTTTTGGGACTGCCTTGGGAGTGCGTTGCCATGTCCTTCTCCCATTTTTGCAGTACTGGGAATCGAACTCGGGACCTCAGAGACTGCAGAATGGTGCTCTACCAACTGAGCTAAATCCCATCCCAACTTTGGAAATATTTGCACTTAAAATAGTACGGTCTGATTTTACGTGGAGTAGTTTTGCTGTCAGGGAATCAGGTCTTAACCCCTCTTCTGAAGGGACCCCCAGAAGGGAAAAGCCTGCAGTGTTACAGTGAGGGAGCTGGCAGGGTCTGTGCCACCACGTGTCATTCTCCAACAGCGCCTTTTAAAGGTGATGCTCTAAATGTGATGGTCTCATCACCGTGCTTAACAGGTCCCCACTCGGACGCGCCTGGCCCCAGGCTGGCCCTGCTTGTGCATTCTGGGTTTCTGCTCCCGCGCAGGCACCTGCCGCTTCATTGGACTACTGTGAGTTCAAGGTCGTGGGATTCTGAAGGTTAGAGATGGAGATCTTGTGCCTGGGGCCCAGCTCACCAAGCCTCCAGATGTTTGTGGACAGACTTGGCCCCTGCTTTCCCACTGATCACGCACTGTGGAAGGATGCTGCGCTTCTTAGGCTGGGACAACAGCCAGAAAGAGTGAAGACAAGAACTGTAGGGCACTGCCTAGAGAGCCAGTTTGCCTCAGGGCCTATCTAAGCCCCCTTTGGAGGGCTGAGGCTTGTTCCCCAGGCAGTCCCCTTTGCCCTACATCTGGGAACTCAGGGTCCTCGAGCTCCCAAAGATGGCACTGGTGTCCAATCCCTGTCCTCAGATCCCTTGACACCGATTGGCTGTTTCCAAACCACCAAATGGCTCCTGATTGGACTGTTTGGGAACCATCTCTGATTGGCTACTTTTACAAAGCCAAATTTGCATATCCCCCCTGATTGGCCGAGACCCATATGGCAGTCTGGGTCCATTCCATCCACTGGGACAGAGGAAACAATGAATTGCTGTTTAAGCAGAGCACTTGGAGTCAGCGTCTTCACTGGGAAGAAAGAAGGAAGGAGCCACCATGGGCGTAAGCCTCTGAGCCTGCCTCTCTCATGGGTTCTCAGAGCAGCTGTGGGCATAAGCCTCCTTTCCAGGTGGCGTGGCTCTTGAGTGCTCTGCTCCCCCTCACCAGACAATGGGTCTTTGGCAGCTGGTTCCTGCTCATGGCCGGAGGGAGGCCAGCGGCAGTGTGACACCCCACAAAGAACCATTTGGGGACTGTCTGTCTCAGAGAGAGCATTTTAAGCCTGGGCTCCACATTGGTGATTGACCGTCCTTCATCAATTACCTTTAAATTGACTTCAAGAGAGAAATAACTGATCACTCATCGGCATAATTTGTCAGAAGCTGGCTTTTGTGTGGTCACTGCCACTTCCTGTAGCAGGAAGAGGGTTGGGCCATGGCTCTGCGCAAGGGTGCAGGGTTGACGTGGCCATGGACTCTGGTGTGGGCCGCTTTCCCTGCGTGTCTGCGAACACCACTGTGGCAGGTTTGAATTCAGTGCTCCCAAGGAGGGAGTATTTTTCAAAGACAAACAGAGCTGCTTTCTGATATTGTTAATACAAGAGGTCAGCTGGGAGCCTGGTTCTTAGAGTTGAATACAATTACTTGTTCCTGTTTGACTTGGCACATCGCAGCTGGGAGCCAAATTTGGTGAAGGAAACCAAATTTCGTGTCGTCCTTCCTGACAAGAAGTCAGAACAGTTTGTTTATGAAATCTGTTTGAAATGCGCGGTTCTTGTTTACACTTGTTGTACATCGAAGCCGAGGCGCACGAGGCGTAACTCAGAGAACCAAGTAACAGAGAAAGTGGAGCAGAAACCACATACTGTGAATCCTCCGAAGGAATTCTGAATATTTATAATCTCCTCAACTCTTCTGCAAACTGCCAGAAAATGATGTGATTTCATGCTCTCCCATGAAAACATGCAGCCCTATAGTTTGCAGATCCATAGGGTTTTTATTTAAAATGACAGCTAAAACAGCATCTTTAAGGGTGCTTCAATTGTTTCTTCCATTTTTTTAAAAGTTATATGTTTCCTAATGTGGGAATATTGTAAATAGCTGACTTGATAAAGACGTGAGAGAATATGTACCACGGCCGGGCATGGTGGCGCACACCTGTAATCCCAGCAGCTCGGGAGGCGGAGGCAGGAGGATCGCAAGTTCGAGACCAGAGGCAGTCTGCGTAACTTAGTGAGACCCTGTCTCAAAAAGTAAAAAATATGGGCTGGGGGTGCAGCTCAGTGGTCCAGCACTTGCAGAACATGCAGGCACGAGGCCCTGGGTTCAATCCTCAGTACCACAAA
>VMDO01033518.1:0-17881 GCA_007922755.1 Pedetes capensis
ACAAAAAATAAAGCTCTTATGTTTTTAGTTACTCCTTAAGTCTATCTAATTTTATTTATGAATTATTTTCTTTATTGTGCAAGCAGACTTTTTTAAACCTCTGGCTCTTTTCTCCCCTCTCTTCCAACCACTCGTCTCTCTTCTTACTCCTTTACATTTAAACTTGCTGCTGCTTATTTGTCTCTCTCTGCCCACTTCCTTCATTTAATTCATTTATAACTTTTGCTTTCACCTAAAATAATTTTTTATTTCATAACTTAAACTGCATTATTTTAGTTATTTGCCTTTCTACATTAATAATTAATGTAATCATTAGCATAAATCAATTTTACTTGTATGTATATATCAGATCAGGGATTACTATTTACAGTGGTTTGTTTTCTCATCTCTGAGGGAGTAGTGGGGGCTGAGCCCTTAAGAGAAGGCTGCTAACAGAGAAGACTTCCAAATAAATGCTGAAGAAACTTCCATTTCAATAGATTTGTAGATCACAGCAAAGAAATACAAGAAACATGAAAAAGCAAGACATCATGACTTCTCCAAAAGATCCTGCCTCCTCAATAAGCAAAGCCAAAGATATGCCAGACAAAGAATTCAAAGGTCTAATCAGAAAAATTAGCAGTGACCTACAAAGAAAATAAAATAAGCAAATGAATGAATTGAGACTGTCAATTCAGATACTGGATGAGAAATTAAGCAAGGAAATTGAGATGATAAAAAAACTGAATGGAAATGTTGGAAATGAAAAACACAATAAAGCAAATAAAAGTGGAAAGTAACACCAGCAGACTAGATCAAATAGAAGAAAGAATATTTGGGATAAAAAATAAAGCCAAGGAGCTATCACACTCAGATATTAATAAAGAAAAAAGTGCACATGACCACAATTTTCAAGAACTGTGGGAAGGGATGAAGAGGTCAAACCTAACAAGGGTTGTTGTTGTTAGGTGCCGTCGAGTCGGTTTCCGACTCATAGCAACCCTCTGTACAACAGGGGAAACACGATTGTCAGTGCTTCTCTGCTGTTCATAGGGTTTTCAATGGCAGATTGATTCTTGGGAGGGGGTTGGCAGGTCCTTCTCCCAAGCCTACAGCTTCTGGTGTTCCCAGGCGGTCTCCCATCCAGGTACTAACCAGGCCTGACCCTGCTTAGCTTCCGAGATCTGACGGGATCAGATGCCACAGGGCTACCGCTGCAGGCAGAACAAGGGTAGAAGGAGCTAAAATTAAAAGTAAAGGCATAGAAAAATTGTTGTTGTTAGGTGCCTTGGAGTCAGATCTGACTCATAGCGACCCTCATAGGGTTTTCAATAGCTGATTGTTTTCAGGATTGTTTCAAGAATGGGCTGCCACATCCTTCTCCCATTTTGGTGGTGCTTGGGATTGAACCCAGGGCCTCAGGATAGAGAAGTGTTCTACCAACTGAACTAAAATGCAGCCCAGAGAAAAATTATTCAATGAAATAATAGCAGAAAATTTCCCAAAGCTAGAGGAAGAAATGGACACCCAAACAGAAGAGGTATTTAGAACCTCAAACAGACGTGACCAGAAAAGACCCTCTCCATATCACATTATAGTTAAAATTCGAAGACTACAAAGCAAAGAAACAATTTTAAGAGCTGCAAGAGAAAAATGCCAACTTGTTTACAAAGACAAGCCCATCAGAATAACATCTGAGCCCTCATCAGTAACCCTAAAAGCTAGAGAATCATGAAACGACACATTTTAAGCCCTGAAAGTTTATAACTGCCAACCAAGATTATTATATCCAGCAAAATTATCCTTTAAAATCAGTAGAGATGATAAGTACCAACATAAATAATTCACAACCACAAAGCCAGAATTAAGGGCTGGTGTTTAGCTCAGTTGGTGGAGTGCTGCTCCACACTTTCTAAGGACCAGGGTTTGATCCCCAGCACCACAAAAGTGGGAGAAGGATGTGGCAATCCACTCCTGACATGATCCCCAAAACAATCAGCTATTGAAAACCCTATGAGGGTGACTATGAGTCAGACATGACTTGATGGCACCTAACAACAACGAGTCAGAATTGCAGAAGATATTTAAAGGGCTCCTACACACAGAGGGAGAAGAAAATCAGACACAAATACAAGAGCTCAGGGAAGACTAAATCCTATGAGAGGAGCACATGAACAAATGAGAGCTAGAGAGGAGCAAGTATGTCCAACTTAGGAAATCAGCTCAAGGGAGAAAATGAAGAACAGTCAATACTTGGACCAACTAGGAAAACAGCAAGATCACAAGAAACATGAAATGCCTCTCGAAAATTACCCTAAATGTTAATGGTCTTCATCTCCATTTGAAGAACGTTCAGGTTAGCTGGTCAGATTAAAAAACAAGACCCAACTCTGTTGTCTCCAAAAAACACACCTCGCTGACAAAGACACGCACAGACTGGAAATGAAGGGATGGAAAATGATTTACTGAGCATAGAGAAGCCAAAAATAAATAAATAAATAAATAAATAAATAAATAAATAACAAAAAAACCCAGAGGTTGATATGTGGATTTCTGACAAAGTAGACTTCTGCCAAGAATGGATCAGACGATATAGGTCATTATATATTAATAAAGAGAAAACTACTTTAAGAAGATATAATGGCCAGGTATGGTGGCACTTGCCTGTAATCCCAGCACTTGGGAAGCTGAGGCAGGAGGATTGCAAGTTTGAGGGCAGCCTGGGTTACATAGTAAGTTCAAGCTCAGTCTAGGGCAGCATAGTGAGACCTTGTCTCAAAAAAAAAAAAAAAAAAACAAGAAGAAAAAAGGAGGAGGAGGAAGAGGAGGAAGAGGAGGAGGACAGAAAGGAGAAATGATTGTAAATATATATCCACCAAACATTGGTGTACCTAATTTCATAAAACAAACTACTGGACAGAAAGGGACAGATACAATAATAATAAGGGGTAATTCAATACCCCACACTAGACAGATCATCAAATGAAATCTCAATAAATGGCCCCTGGAACAAGGCAGCTACCCTGAGCCCTGGCCTTGGCCCTAGCCTCTTCCTGTGCTTGCAGCATGGGGGGGGGGGGGGGGGGAATGTTGTATTACAGGGAGAGGGGCAGGACCTTGGGGGATGTAGACCCTGCAGCCAGCTCACCCCAGGGATACGGGCAGGCCTAATGTCCCTGGAAGCTGATGGCCTTGGCCCTGCCTGGTGGTGGCAACTTCCTGGGAGCCCTGGGAACTCTCTGACCCAATGCACCCTGTGAGGGGGTGCAACACGTCATCCTGTGTGACCTTGGGTGCGTGCACAAGAGGGTGCTCTGATGGGTGTGTGGTGCAGCGACTGCCCAGCATGTGGGTCACTGTCCTTGGTGGCTGCCTACCTAGACGAGTGATTCCTGAGCTTGGGAAAGAGACACTCGGATGGTGGATCAGCACGAATCCTAACATTTTGCGCAACATCTCAAACTGGAGAAGGGTGAATTTTCACCCTAGTCCAGCAACTATGCTGCTCCCATAAATACAAACAAATGAAAATCGCACTCAGAAGGACATCTGGCCAGTAGTGCGGAGCTGCCAGCCATGCCGGAGCATGTGCACAAGACAAAGAAGGAAACGTCAGAGCCATGGGGAGCCAAGCAGGCCCGTGTCCCAGGCCTGGCGCAACATTGTGGGCTGTAGGGGCCAGCGCGGGTGGAGAGGCCGTGGTGCGCAGTGGAAGGGGACCATCTGGACCAGGTGCCTATCCATCCTTTGTATCTTATAAAGTTGGATGGATTTGCCTGCTTACGGACTAGGACTCATTAAGTTGAATGAGTGTCTGTGCTTGAAGTCTTCCCTAATAGAGCCGCAACCTCTGGAATCGATGCAGACTTCGCCGACGGTGATTGGCAAAGTGGTGAGGCATACGTCGGAGGCAGAAGATGGCTCTAAAGCTGAGTGGAGGGGTGTGGTCTTTGCACGGGCACCTGTCTTGAACACGTGGTTTTATAACGCCTAGAAGAATGACCCTCTTGTACATGCACTAACTCCTAAATGATTATAAAGCAGGCGACCTTCATATCATGCCCACTTCTGATTCACTTCCAGAAGAAAGGGAACCAGGAGAAGCTACAGACAGTGTGGTAGGCAAATAGGTGAACGATGCCAAAGAAGATGGCTCGAAAAGGACTGTCGTGGTCATTCATCACGCACAACCAAGCCACACATCTGCTTCATCAGGTTTGATGATGATTTCCATATCTATGTCTATGATTCAGTGAGTATCCGAGATGGCCTCTTGAGCTTTTCCAAACTAGTATAATTTTTCAATTTATAATTTGCAGGCATAAAGATGTGATCGCTTTCTAGTTTAACTAAAGGTTAAATTTCCCTGTGAACCCACAATCCCTGCCAGTGGAACTGGTTTTATCTGACTAATTCAGATTGATATGAATGCAAAGAATTTTGGGTAAGGAGGACTTCCTCCTACAAGAAATCTGTCTGTTGGGAGCAAAGGTATAGGCAAGTTTAGTAAAAGGTAAGCTAGTATCATAATCATTGAAATTGGCATAGAGCTTAACCATTTCCCCTTCACCCTAACATTGTCTTATTCTGTCACCACATTGCAAGCGTAGTTTGGTATTTTTGTTATTGCCTTTTGTGAGAGAGACGTATCTCTACCTACCTGTCTATCTGCATCTGTGGGCCTGCATATATATTATATATGCACACATGGAAGGCCACGTGCACACTCACCACTCATGGCCCTTTCCTTGTGGATTGAGATTGGGTGATACAATTTTCTCCAGATTAACAGGAGTGCCTGACCCAAATCAGTCATATTTGTGATATACCTGCTCTTTGTTTAAAATTAAATCGGGGCACAAGAAGCACATAGAGAAGTCTAAGTTGTTTGTAAAGTTACAAGTTCAAAGCACCTTTGCAATCTGGAGGCTCTAAACAGTAAGTCCAAACAGCAATTAGATGTGAACAATTAATGACCCACAGTAGAACTGGGTAAACTGGTGAGTAATGCAGGTTAAAGGTTTTCTTTAGTTCTAAGTTTTGTACGTTTTTTGTTTACATTTTAACCATTAATACTTTTTAAGTGAAGCCCAGGTCCATGGGCCACATGTTCTGGGGTTTCAGGGCCTCACAGCACATGGTTTGTGTGATGCCCGTCTTAAACTTTGTGGAGACTGATTTGTGCCTTGTGCTTTTGGGTGGCAACAACTGCTCACTATGTAAACAGTACCTCAGTCTCTGTCCCCAGCTGCAGTTGCCCTGTGCCCAGTGCCTCACCATGGGCAGGCCAGGGGCGAGCTTCCCAAAGCAATGTGATACCAAAGTCTTAGGTGCTTCTCTCTCATGCATGTGCGCATGTGTGTTGGGTGGGGGAAGGGAAGGGAAGGGGAACGGAAGGGAAGAGAAGAGAGGAGAAGAGAAGACATGTTGTTTTCCAGATCTGCTGTGTCTCCGTGCATGTAAATCTGAGGGCTGAGGCAGCTCCCAGAGCCCATGCTGACATTTGTGGCATGAGCTGGTGAGTGTGTCCATCATGCGCAGACAGTGCACAGTGCAGAGTGTGCCGCAGTGACTTCAGGCTGGGAATTGAAGTTCCTTTCGAAGTATCCCAAGGGTTGAGTCAATTGAAACACTTCTACCATTATCTAATGACTTGTCTTGTGGATTTTCTGCAAGCAACTTCGTCGTCGTCGTCGTCGTTGTTGTTGTTGTTGTTAGGTGCCATCAAATTGAGTCCAACCCATAGAGGCAATGGAATGAAACACTCCTCGACACTGTGCCATGCTCAGCACTATGTCAGTGCTTCTTTGCTACTCACAGGGTTTTCAATGGTGGGTTATTTAGTGATTGCTTTGGAAGTGGGCTGCCAGATCCTTCTGTTTTTTTCAGGGCTGGGTATTGAGCCCAGGGCCTCAGAGAGCACAGAGTGGCCCTCTACTGAGCTAAATCCCACTCCCTTGCAAGCAACTTTGTTGTTGTTGTTAGGTGCTGTTGAGTCGTGTCCAACTCATAGTGACCCTCATAGGGTTTTCAATGGCAGATTGTTTCGGGATTGCCTTGGGAGTGGGTTGCTACCTCCTTCTCCCATTTTTGCGGTGCTGGGAATCGAACTCAGGACCTCAGAGACTGCAGAGTGGTGCTCTACCAACTGAGCTAAATCCCAGCCCACAAGCAACTTTAGTGACTTTAATATACCTGTGATCTCCCGGTCTCCAGAGGAGTGCAACATGATGATTATTGTAATTATTCTTCCATTTATTGCCTTTAGGGTTGGGGGAGGAGGAAAGGGCTTTGAGGGTTTTTTGTTTTTTGTTTTCTTTTTTTTTTTTTTTTTTCCACCCAGTCTCTCTTATAGTGGCTTCCTTCACACTTGGTGACACTGTCACTAATTCTGCTTCTGAGCCCACATGTGCTGGGCCTCATGTTAGGCTCGTGCTTCAGATCTGCATGTATTGCTCACATTTTTTTGGTATCTGAGTGTTGATTCATTGTTCTAGGAATTCAACATTAATTTCCAAAGTTATCATGGGGCTTGTGGTAACCGAACACATGAATCTATGGATAAATTACTGGCCTTTCTCATTTATCTGCTCTAGTATTGTGTGTGTGTGTGTGCACACACATACATGTGTGTGATGTCAGGGTGCCACAAAAAACTTCAGTGAAGAACCTTAAAAACAGATCATCTTTTCTTATACTCTCGTCTAAGTAGACTGTTCAATGTTGTCCGGATCCTAGTACCACCCTAATAAGGGCCTATCTAACCTGCCTGGAGGACTGGCATCTATCCTCCAAGGCAAAATGGCTCCAATGATGTTTGTCCCACATCCGGGTCTCTCTTGGCATCAAGTGAGCCAAGATGGTGCCTGCCAGTTCGGACCCCCTGTTATCTGATTGGTTACTCCTGATCCTCACCCTGCCCCTGTTTGGCCACTAAAGAACATCCCCTGAGTGGCTAGAAAGTGACATCAGATTTCACCCTTTATTTGAATGTCACTCCTAATTGGTTGCCTGTGGCCCTTCGCCCCACCACCTGATTGATTGACTGCCATCTTGAGGCAATTACCCAAACACTATATAAGCAGAGCTCAGTCGCCGCTCTGCACATTCTGCCACTCCACCGCAGACAGGCTGCACCATTGCCAGATCAAGAGAGAAGACTGCCTGCCATCGAGGAGGCAATCCCATCATCCCATCGCTGGACCACCAGTGGAGAAGAAGCCGGCCTTTGTGGAGGGCATCCAGAGGGCACACAGACCGCCACTGCTGCCAGAGCCGTGACACTTCTGCTATCCTGAAGGGCAGGATTGAGGGCTATAAGAGCTGTAGCACTTATTTCTTTACAGGAGCTGTATAATAAAACCTTATCTAAAGGCATCCTGAAGCCATCCTTGACTTCGCTGCACTCGCCAGTCCCGTCCCCCCCCCCCCCCCCCCCCCCCCCCCGTGTGGGGACCTGATCCCTGCCGGAGAAGTAAAGCTAGCCTGGTCCTGGTCATGGGGAGGGGCGACCCACACAATGTAACTAACTAAAATTGTGAGTTAAGGATATTTCAGGGTTTTTTCTTTTGGGGGGGGGTTCTTTATTTTTATTTGCTTTCAAATTCCTGTATATACACTTACTGTGCTCCCCTAGTGGTTGTAGGATTAAAAAGGTGCTGGTGAAGCAAATGTAGCGCCAACAAAGGTGACTTTTCAGTTGGCTATGTCATGTAGCATTTGAAAAGGACTATACAGTGAAGCAGACAGCCAAACTACCTTTATATGAGCACTGGCCATTTGGAATAGTTGACTAATACCTTGAGGAAAATGGGCTGGGATTTAGCTCAGTTGGTAGAGCGCTGTGCTGCAGTCTCTGAGGTCCCGAGTTCAATTCCCAGCACTGCAAAAATGGGAGAAGGACGTGGCAGTCCACTCCCAAGGCAATCCTGAAATAGCCATTGAAAACCCTATGAGGGTTGCTGTGAGTCGGATACCGACTCGACGGAACCTAACAACAACAACAACAACCTTGAGGAAGCTACCTGACAATTGAAGCTGCAATACACTCCAGATCCTGATGGTGGGGCCCCAGCCATGACTGTGTTGAATAACTTGTAATGTGCACCAGACTTTTTGCTATCACAAGCCACAGTGAACTCTAGATGATCCTGTGACCAACCCAGGCTAGAGGGGAAGTATATCCCGTGGTGGCCCAACAGAGGAACTGGTGTGATTGGTGCAAAAGGAACTATGCTGTGATTGGTATAAACACAAACTTTCATACATATGAGAGGTTTACTGTGATTGGTATAAACTCCTCTAGCTATATAAGCAGGCTGTTCAGCTCATTTGGAGAGCTGGCCAGGGGAGTCCCATGTGTGCTGCCTCCTGGTTCCATGTGAGGCCTAACAGAAGGCTTCCCTCAGCTAGGCGTGGTGCCACTTCTGTAATCTCAGCAACTTGGGAGGCAGCAGCAGGAGGATTACAAGTTCAAGGCTCCCAGCTTTCCTGATTTCTGCTCCTCCAGCCTCCATGGGTGCACAAACTAGTTTCCTTGGACCTCTGCCCTCTTCTATGCCTCAGTGTGCACAATCACTCCTTCCTCCCATTGGCCCTCATGGCACAGAAGTTTTGAAGAAGGTGGTGCTGGGTCTATGTGAGTGACAAATTCCCCCATGGCTATTCAGTAGAGCACAAGGTGTCCTCACTTCCCCTGTCCTGCCTTTCCCATGGTAATGACTTCTTGCTACTCTCAGAGAGCAGATAAAGGATCGAGTTGGATTTCTTGGAAAAAAGAGTGCTTTGAATCCAAGTTATCAGTCCCCCCCCAATTTTATTATGAGGACATGGTATGATTTCAGCATGAGCACCCGTTTCCAATATGGGGCCAAGAGGAGATTGTGCAGTTTTGTTGGATAGTGATTTTTCTCAAAACTCTCAGCATTCCGTAACTACCATTAGGCTGGGTCACTCTCTTCTTCAGCCCAGTGGTTCTCATCAGGGAGCCATTTTGCCCATCAGAAGATATCCAGAAATATCTGGGCATTTGGGGGTTACATAACTTGGGGAAGAAGACAGTACCAGAGGTGTCTAGTTGGGAGAGGCTAGGGATGCTACCAAGGGCTGGGGTTTAGCTCAGTTGGTAGAGTACCACTCTGAGGTCTCTGAGGCCTTGGGTTCTATCCCCATCACTGCCGAAACGAGAGAAGGATGTGACAGCCCACTCCTAAAACAATCCCAAAACCATCATTGAAAACCCTATGAGGGTTGCTGTGAGTTGCACCTGACTACAGCACCTAACAACAGGGATGCTATTAAACGTCCTTGATGTATGCCAGTTCCCTTGCCACACACCTACACAAAAGACCCAATCCAAAAGGTCAGTAGTACCAAGGTTGAGACCCTCTGCCTAGCCGCAGCAATTGTAAGTGTTGAAGACTTCTAAACTGCAAACATGGTTCATTCCCTGTGTGTATATCTGAGCTTATTTACAAATTCTCTTCTCAATGTGAACTTGGTCCTGTTCATTTATGCACTACTATGCATTATTCTAGCACTTTCTCCCTGCCTTTGCATTTTGGCAGGATGTGGACGGAAGATGTCTGCCCGGCAGATTTCGGGGAAAGAAAAGGCAGGCGTTTACTGAGTAGAGGGAGACGCACGACCAACACAATTGCCGAGAAGCCAAATACTTTTATTGGAAATGAGTACATAAGGAGTGCATCTGTGTTCTGCACACGTGGGGAATGGCTTCAATGAGAGATCGGCCACACTTTCTGAAGGGAGTGGCCCCACTTCACTGCTGGCAGGGCGCAGGAGTGGCCGCAGGCGCTGCCTTCCCTTGGTTGGCGGCAGGCGCAGTCTTCCCTTGGTTGGGTGCAGGCGCTGTCTTCGCTTGCTTGGCCGCAGCCGCAGCCGCAGCCGCTGCCTTCGCTTGGTTGATCTTCATTTGGTATTGGTGTTTGAGTGAGCGTATCTCGATGAGGAACAGTGCAGTGCCCAGGAGTGACATGCTGACCCTTGTCACGGCCAGGAGAAACACGTTGGCGGAGTGCTTCATCTTGAGGGCATCTCTTTCGAGGGGAAGACGAATGGGAAATTCAAGGGCGCCTTGGTTGTAAACGTGCACAGCGTAATTCCAGCTCATAGCACCTGCCATACATGCGGTGGTAAGGAGGAGAAAGGTAGCGGCGACGTTGTGGCACAGCCGCAGGGACTCTGGATATGGCACTTTGATGCAGCTCACCAGAATGGCCCGGGTGCCAAAAGCCAGGGCGAGCGACTTCATACAATTGGCCCACAGCATCAGGCGGCGCCCATGCTCGCAATCGGTGGTGATGATCCAGCTGGTGTTGACGCTACCGTACCCGAGCTTCTCGACAATCGAACCGGCGACATAAATCTTTTGGTAATAGTAAGCTTCCCAGAGTCCAATGAACACAAAGCGAATAACCTGGCTCGCAAATGCCACGCGCCAGGCTCGGTTGTTTGCCAGGGTTGTCCCGGAAAACCAGGACAGAATGCCGCAAAAGAGGCTACACAGTTTGAAAATGCAGTACTTCACTTGAGAAAAACTGAAGATGGGAGCGAGCCAGGAACACCAGCAAAGAGGGGAAAAACAGATAATATGAATCATGATATAGAGTGCTAGATACTTACATCTTGTCTGTCTTATTGAAAACCTATGTTCAAGAATTCTATATATAGTAGTGTCCAAAATAGCTTCATTTATTTGCTTATTTATGTTTTGTTGAGGTTTTCTTTTCAGTGCTGGAGATGGAACCTAGGGCTTCTTACATGCTAGGCAAGTGCTCTACTAGTGACCTACATATCCAGCCTCTCTAAAGACTTTAGATAAGAATAGCGGAAGTTGAGAAATCCATGAATACAGCAGGAATACCAACTTGTACGAGTTTCTGGAAGACAACTGGCAATAGCTTTCAAAAGCTCAAATGCTCATATTCTTGTCTAGCAACTCCAATTCTGGGAATTAACACTAAAGTATGAATTTGCAGAATTATATATAAAGAAATATTTGTTCCAGCACCATTTACAATGGAGTAAAAGCTGGAAATGAGTAAATGTATTTATAAATAGAAGAATATTAAATTATGGTATCCCCAAGATTGTTATGATTTGAACCTAAAATGTCCCCCAAAGGTGATATGTTTGAATGCTTGAGCCTTCGCTGGTGGTGCTGTTGTGGGAGGCTGTGGAACTTTGGGGAGTGGCACCTAGCTGGTGACAGGTCCCTGGGGGCAGGACTTTGCAGGGTTTTAGCTAGGATCCCATTTCCGGTGCTCTCTCCCTGCTCCTGATCACCGTGATGTGAGCCCTCTACCACACCACATGTATACCGTGAACCAACAGATCTGGGTGTCTTACCAGTTCAACTCCTTGGGGGTATGTGCTAGGGATTATCAGAAAACTACGCTCCAATGGCAGCCCCTTGTGGTGTTTAGCAGAAAGGAAGGCATTAAAATCTGCCCAGTCACCAAGGCCAGTGGACCATATCATTGGCACTGTGCATGCAGAAGATTTTAGGGGCCTCCAGATGCTACCTCCTTGCCATGAAGCCTGTCATTTCCACAGTGTGCCCACTGTGCCTCATTTGCTGTAGAATATGCTTCCTAATTATGTCAAAGCAGTAGTGGTACTGCTTGGGCAGTGACATCACCAACTTGGGTTAACTCCATGTCCATGAGCACTTCCTCACTAATGGGGGACTGAGGGAATGGGCCACAGCATTATCAAGCTGTGATGGGGAGAGGCAATGAGGAAGGAGAAGGCTGGAGCTGCCGGAAAAATACTCCAATGTGGGGAAGATTTGGAGCTACCCAGACCTGAAACTGATGGGGTGGTGACATGTTTCTCAGTTTCAGGTCTGGGTAGCTCCATATGACTTATTTAAAAATGTTACCCGAACATCTTGAAGGCAAATCCAAACGTTTGGAAGATGAGAGGGTCTCAACCACTCTTTGTAGAGTAGGAAGTGTTGAACAGGGACGGGAAATGTCCAGACAACCTAGAAAGAGACACAGAAAGAGATGAACCACCAACAGAAAGAGAAACCATGGCAGGTAGAGATTAGGCCTTGGAACAAAGGCTTAGGAATCCCTGGCTTCACAAAATTCTCATGGCACGCGCATCCCTTTGTTGGTGAGAATGTTAAAACATTCCACCTTAACGACAGTCCCATGAAATGCATCCCAGTCTGATCCCCACATTAGAGGTGAGGGGATGGAGTGGAAACGGTTACAGGATTGACCTAAAGAGCAGTGCAAGGCCCAGACTCTTGCACAGAAAGAGCTGTGCTCATGATAATCATGAACTGTGTTCACGATTAGACTTGGTGTTTCCTGTAATCCCAGCACTTGGGAGGCTGAGGCAGGAGGATCACAATTTCTAGGCCAGCCTGGTTTACATAGACCATGTCTCAAAAACACCAACAAAAATGTCAACAAGTAGACTAATCCCAAGTCAATTACAACAATGGCCACCTGGAGCCTTCTCTGTGTCCTAGAGAAAATGAAAGTGCTGAATGATAGAAGCACGTGGGAAAGTCTGAAATACTTGCCTCCTTGGCTCCTTGGCTCAGAGTAAATGAAGACCGTCTAAAGGACAATACCTTTATCTATAAAGAACAAAGAGAGATACAAAGGTTAGGGAAATCCAATATAGTGTCAAGAAATCCAAATCCTTGTGTATTGCTGGGGAGAACAGAATAGAGGTACAGCCCCTGGGAAAAATTGTACACTGATCTTTCAAAAACCTAGAATTACCACATGATCCAGCAATTCTAGCTCTAGGCATGTAAGCAAAATGGTTGAAATTTGGGTCTTGAATAGGTATTAGCACAGCTATATTGATGGCATTATTCAGACTTACCAAAAGGTGGGAACAATCTGCATGTCCATCGACAGATGGGTGGGTAGACATGGGTGAACCTTGAAGATATAATGCTAACGGAAATGAGCCAGTCCCCCAAGCGCAACTACTACTGACTCCACACACAAGAGGCCCCCCGAGGAGTTGAATTCACAAAGTAGAATGGGGGTTGAGGAGGGCTGGGGAGTGGGGAGCCAGAGTATCACTAGGGGAATATGAAAAAGTTCTAGAAACAGATGTGAAGAATTCTATATACCTAATGCCACTGAACTGTACACTTCAAAATGTTTAGGATGGTGTATTTGATGTTCCATATACTTCGTTGTTAGGTACCTTTGAGTTGGTTCCGACTCATAGCAACCCTATGTACAACAGAACCAAACACTCCCTGACACTGTGCCAGGCCCGTGATCTTTTTGATTTTGAAGCCCATTGTTACAGAGACTGTGTCAATCCAGCTAGTGTGTGTGGGGGGGGGGTTCCTTTTTTTCATTGACCTGCCTCTCTCCCAAACACCATGTCCTTCTCCAGGGATTGGTCCCTCCTGACTCACATATGCCTTACCATAGTAAAAATGTATCACTAAAAAGGCAGATACTTTGTAAAGAGCAAAGATATGTTCAATGTATCAAAGGAATGACGCCCTGTGATTCCGGAGCACTCACTTCAGTTTCTAAGTCATACTTTAGACAGTTACTGTCACCCCTTCCCTGAGACACTCCCCCCATAGCATGACTGTTCCCATGTAAAAAGAGATGTCATGCTAGAGAAGATGTTACCCGGTGCCAGGAGTTACCATTCACATTCACAGTCACACTAAGAGGGGCTCAGCCAAAAGGCCAACCACAGAATCTGGTAGATGATGCTAGAAATAGGATGACCCCTTATGTCAAAGTAAAGGTGGTAGACATGACCTCTCTTCTGGGACCATCCAACGACCTTGAACCTCTTCAGGGGTTCCCAAGAAGTTGAAAAGGTCTGAAGGATCCTTCCCAGAGAGACAGGTACCTACCTGCTCGGTGGCAAGAGAAAGAGTGAACTGCAAACATTCTTATGTTTCCATGGCTCCCAGGGCTGGCTGGAGGGTTCCGAGCCCTACCATTGGCCACACCCTAAGACATCTATGACATACTGGAGCAGTCCAACTCGCCTTTGAAGAGGGGAGAGGTCTTTCTAGAAATTTCTTTTCTGGGAGTCTTGCTTCAAATATAATTGATGAGAATCATAAGTAGGAAAACTGCAAGAGGACCTATAGGTGATTGAGGCAAAGATGTTCCATGATAAAAGCCAGGGGCCTCCACTGGACAATTCCGGACCGCCTGCAATGGGCCTTCCTGAAGTTTCCTTAGACACAGACCAGTCCAAAATGCATAAGGCCCTCAAGGGGAGATTTTGGTTGCAAAGATTAGTCTCACGCTGCATCTTGTGTACTTTACTTTAAATGTGGTTGTCACCTGATCGTGCCTAAGGTTACAGGCATGTGCTATGACACCGAGCTGGATTTTTAAATATTTGTATAAAATGAGAGCTATTTACCAAAAGAAAAAAATGGCCTAATATCTTATACTGTGTGTTAGAATAAATTTCAAATGAATGAAGTAAATAAAAAACCATTGTGGTATAGTTGTCCCTTGGCATCTGTTAGAAATTGGTCCTAGGAACCACCACAGTCAACAAAATCTGCAGATGCTCAAACCCCTTTATTAAGTGGCACATTCTCTGTATACCTCAAATGATGTCTAGGTTCTTTATGGGGATATGAGTCGGACATGACTCAATGGCACCTAACAACAACAAGTGCAACACTCTTTATAATACCTAATAGATGAAAATACTGTGTAAGTAGTTGCTATACTATATGTTTAAGAAATAAGGAACAGGAAAAAAGTTTATGTGGTCAGTACAGACACGACTTTTTTTTAACCTGTTGTTGTTGTTAGGTGCCATCAACGGCCTCACTGCCCCTCGTTGCGCCACCCCCTTTCCCCCCAGCACCCCAATGCCTGGTCTCCCGGACTTTCCCCGCCCCTACTCCCAGGCGGAGCCGCCTCTCTGCTGAAGTTCAAACCCAACCCGCCACGGACTTCATGAAGCGGGCGGTGTGTGAGCTTGCGGAGCCAGCCTGAGGAGAGGTGCTGTGGGTGAGTAGCAGTTGGTACCCAGACCCGGGCGGGGTGTGTCCCGGGAGGAGGCACGCAGCCAGAGGAGGAGCCCGGCCCGCCACTGGGAGGGAGGTTAAGGAGGAGGCTGGAGTGAAAGGAAAGTGAGGCTGACTCCTGGGCAGAGTCGAGAACCAAGACCCAAAGCACACAACAGGTTTCTGTTCTTTGTTGTTGTTGTTAGGTGCCCTTGAGTCAGTGTCCCACTCACAGTGACCCTATGTACAACAGGGGAAACACTACTGTCAGTGCTTCTCTGCTGTTCATAGGGTTTTCAATGGCGGACTGGTTTTTGGGAGTGGGTTGCCAGGTCCTTCTCCCAAGCCTACAGCACCTGGTGTTCCCAGGCGGTCTCCCACCAAGGACTAACCAGGCCCCACCCTGCTTAGCCTCCAAGATCCAACGGCATTGGACACCACAGTGGTACGGCTGCAGGCGTGGGGTTGTTTTAATTTGTGTAGTTTGAACCTGTGGACGTAGACGGCCAACTATTCTAGGGAAAAAAAAATGAGCAGATGTCTGTATAACATGGGAATGGGAAAAAAATAGTCCTGAACTATGACCTAAATGTTAGAAGAAATAAAAGAAATATTAATAAATATTACAATGTTTAAATTGAATGTCAAAAATTCGCCTCACAAGAATACCATAAGCAAAATGCAAAAAGGAATGACAAGAAGCCAGGCCTGGTGGCCCGCACCTGTGAGCCCTGCGCCTCAGGAGGGTTGAGAGTTGGAGGCCAGAGGCAGCCTGCAGAACTTAGCGAGCCCCTATCTTAAGATAAAAAATAAAAAAAGGGGCCTCAGGGGCAGCACAGTGGTAGAGCACTTACAAAGTATGTGCAAGGCCCAGGGTTCAACTACCAGGTACAAAAAACAATAATAATGGAAAACAAATCAGGAAAGATGTTTGTAACCCAGAGCACAAAGGGCAAACGGCTAAGAATGTTAAAACCACCTACCAGCCAAGAATATTCACACGTCCATAGAGCAAGGGGCTATGAATATGAATAGGGATTGTGGCGGGCACCCTGAGACACGGTCCCCAAAGATCCCAACCTTCTCCTCACGCCTTTGATCCTGTCCAGTGGAGTGCGGCCTGGTCCCAGTGGCTTGCTTCTAAGGAGTAGAACATGACAAAGTAGTGGGATGTGAATTCTGTGGTTAGACTGAGCAGAGATGTGACTTCCTTCTGGGTGGCAGCCTCTCCCTTGCTGCTCTCACTGTGGCCCCCTTGTCCCTGAGGGAAAGCCCAAGTAAATCCTCCTGCCCCACTGGGTGGCTGGAAGGAAATGAGAAGACCTGGTGCTTGGTTGTAATTTTGGCTCCGATGCTCCTTGGCTTCTTTTGGGGGCGTTGATGAAACTGTTCCGTAAGTAGATGGTGGTGATGGTTGCGTATGTATGCTGGGACTATATACGGAGTGACTGACCGGTACACATTAGACGTGAATTTGATAGCATGTGAGTTATACGTGAGCAACAGTGTTATGAGGACATTAATTTTGTGTGTATGTGTGTCACTCATGATAGAACCCAGGGCCTTGCACATGTTAGGCATGCGCTACACCACTGTGCTCCATCCTCAATGTAAATAAACTATGTAGGGCTGGGCGTGGTGGCACACGCCTGTAATCCCAACAGCTCGGGAGGCGGAGGCAGGAGGATCACAGGTTAGAGACTAGAGGCAGTCTGCATAACTTAGTGAGACCATGTCTCAAAAAGTAAAAAAAAATGGGCTGGGGGCACAGCTCAGTGGTCCAGCACTTGCAGAGCATGTAGGTGCAAGACCCTGGGTTCAACCCCCAGTATAGAAAAATAAAATAAAATAAAATAAACTATGTATATATATTTTTGGTAAAGTGCTGCTCTGCACTCTCTGAGGCCTTGGGTTTGATCCCCAGCACCACAAAAATGGGAGAAGGATGCGGCAGCCCACTCTTGGAAAAATCCACCATTAAAAACCCTATGGTGGGCTGGGATTTAGCTCAGTTGGTAGAGCGCTGCGCTGCAGTCTCTGAGGTCCTGAGTTCAATTCTCAGCACCACAAAAATGGGAGAAGGACCTGGCAATCCACTCCCAAGGCAATCCCGAAACAGTCAGCCATTGAAAACCCTATGAGGGTTGCTATGAGTCGGATACCGACTCGAAGGCAACTAACAACAACAACAACAACAACAACAACAACAACAACAGAAACCCTATGAATAGCAGAGAAGCACTGACAATAGTGCCGAGCATGGCACAGTGTCAGAGAGTGTTTTGTTCTGTTGTACATAGGGTTGCTATGAATCAGACCTGACTCAATGGCACCTAACAACAACAAGCTAGGCACAGTGGCTCACCCCTATATCCCAATGACTCAGCAGGTGGAGGCAGAAGGATCTCGGGTTTGAGGCCAGAGGCAGCCTGCCTAACTTAGTGAAATCCTGTCTCAATATAAAAAAATTAAAAATGGCTGCAGGTGCAGCTTAGCGGCAGAGCACTTGCAAAGTGTGGATGAGGCCCTGGGTTCAGCCCCCAGTACCATAAGAAATTTAAAAATTTAAAAAAAAAAAAAGAAAGAAAAGAAAGGGAGAAGGCAGCTATCTAGAAGCACTGCACTCCCTTTGCTTCTGTGCATAATAAAGCCTTTGCAGAAAAATGTATATTGAGGGACTCATGAATAAAATAGGACTGGGATTTGGCTCAGTGGGTAGAGCGCTGCGCTGCAGTCTCTGAGGTCCTGAGTTCAATTCCCAGCACCGCAAAAATGGGAGAAGGACCTGGCAATCCACTCCCAAGGCAATCCCGAAGCACTCAGCCATTGAAAACCCTATGAGGGTCGCTATGAGTCGGATACCGACTCGACGGCACCTAACAACAACAACAACAA
>VMDO01033519.1:0-17880 GCA_007922755.1 Pedetes capensis
CTTGGCTCTATAATCAACACCCGTGGAAGCAGCAGTCAAGAAATCCAAAGACGCATTGCTCTAGGAAAAGCTGTGGCAAAAGATCTCTTTAGAGTATTGAAAAGCAAAGATGTCACATTGAAGACGAAGGTGTGTCTGACTCATGCCATGGTATTTTCAGTCGCATCATATGGTTGTGAAAGCTGGACATTGAACAAGAAAGACAGAAAAAGAATTGATGCTTTTGAATTGTGGTGCTGGAGACGTCTATTGAATATACCATGGACTGCCAAAAGAACCAACAGATCTGTCCCAGAAGAAGTACAACCAGAGTGCTCCTTGGAAGCAAGAATGGCCAGACTGTGTCTTACATATTTCGGACATATAATCAGGAGCAATCAATCCCTGGAGAAGGACATCATGTTTGGGAGAGTGGCAGGTCAATGCAAAAGAGGAAAACCCTCCACCAGATGGATTGACACAGGGTCTGCAACAATAGGCTTAAACATAAATAAGATCCTGTGCCTGGCACAGAATTGGCAAGTGTTTTGATCTGCTGTACATAGGGTCGCTATGAGTCGGACTCGACTCGATGGCACCTAACAACAACAACATCAATTAATAAGACAGAGGGGACTCTGCGCTAGCCCCTCAAATGCCATGACTGTGATTCCCTCCGATGCCAAGTCTTCTAAACCATGGTCATGTGTTCATGGGTGCACTTGCTTTTTGCCCCAACCCTGTCCTGCAGTGATGGCTGTCCTCGTTACTGACCCTTCAATGATGGCCTAGCCACCTGGGCAGGCATTTCTTTTTTAGACTCTAAAACATAGCAATGAGCCCCTGCTTGATCGCACAAACCCAGAGGAAGAGACAGGCCAAGATGGAGGGAGAAAGGGAACTGATGGATGCCCGACTCATGACCAGACCCAGGGAGAGGCTCAGTGGGGCCGTTCACATCCCAGGAAGGTCGCCAGGGTGACCCCACCGCTCCCACTGCATGAGCTCCAACTGAAGATGCCATGTTCTCTTTGGCTCTGAGCAGATCTCAAGTGCTCAAGGGCGGAAGGTAAGGGCAGTGGGCAGGACTGGCCACAACCAACCTGCACCCACTTCCATGTGGCCACTGCCTGGAGACCCCCACCCGCCGTCATCCTGCAGGAAGCATTGGTGTGCTGCATGTAAGCAAGCCAGGGGGCTCTCATCTCGCCCAATATCGGAGTTGGATAATAGAAAGGGATGCTACGCTATAGTCAGCTCCTGGAATGAGGCAATACCAATATGCGGACAGGGGTGGGATGTGGCTCAGTTGGTAGAGTACTGCGCTGCAGTCTCTAAGGTCCTGAGTTCAATTCCCAGCACCGCAAAAAATGGGAGAAGGACCTGGCAATCCTCTCCCAAGGCAATCCCGAAACAGCCAGCCATTGCAAACCCTATGGGGGTCGCTATGAGTTGGATACCGACTCGATGGCACCTAACACCAACACCAACGACAACACTATGCGGATAAGAAGCGAATTCAGGATATCCGCTGATATTTGGAGAATTTGGATAATTCTACATATTAATTCTTTTAGAGTACTAGTTAATTCCAGTTTTAATCATGCCTTATTGAATTCAGAGATATTTGGAGAATTTACATGACAATTCTCTCCAGTTCTCTTCCTCAGAGCTGGTCTTACAGTTTCATCTTGATCTTGCAAGACAAGAACATTCTATTTACTCCCCACAAATGGGGGAACCTGGAACTAGATTACAAACATCTCAGCTTGCAACCATACACCAAGTTCTCTTCCCCCACAGCCTACAACATGTTGTTGTTGTTGTTAGGTGCCGTGGAGTCCAGTCCGACTCATAGCGACCCTCATAGGGTTTTCAATGGCTGACTGTTTCAGGATTGCCTTGGGAGTGGGCTGCCACATCCCTCTCCCATTTTGCAGTGCTGGGAATCGAACTTGGGACCTCAGAGACTGCAGAGCGGTGCTCTACCAACTGAGCTAAATCCCAGCCCCAGCCTACAACATGGAGGTCTGATTTTAGCCAGGTCTGTGCTTGCTTCTGCCACTGCCCCAGGGTGTTTTTCCATCCTCAGTGTGCGTGCGCATAGTCCTCCAGCGCCCTGGACCACTGAGAGTACTTAAGCCATGCCCTGGGGGACCGGGCCATGTGATGGAGCTGGGATAATGGTCCGCAGCAAGGAAGAAGCCAATCCTGCTGCCTTCTGAGCCAGCTGCAGGTGCTCCAGAGGAGGCTGGGCGCAGGCGGTTCTGTACATTCAAATAGCTGGGCTTTATTTCTTCATCCTCCGTGCATTTCATGATTTACGGGCTGAGTCACCGCTTCTATTTATCAGGTACAAGAACAGCTTGTGTCGCTGAACTGAAAAGAACAGATGCTCATTTGCTGTTTAAGCCCAAATAAGAGACCTCTTGAAGCTATGTGGTTTAGATAAAATTATCCCATTCCTAAAGCAATTTGTTCCTTAATCAAATACGTACCGGGGGCACTATGACCTCCTATTTTTGTGTAAGAACAGAGAGTTAAAACAGGTAGGCTTAGTTGTTGGAGATATTTGTTATTCCAGTGTTTCATCCCCTTCCTAAGGAGACAAGGCTCTTGAAAATGGCTACAAAGTTTTGTAAAGCGAGGTGCCCGCTGCCATGATTACATAACTTAAACAAGATATTAAATCAAGTTACTTAGTAGCATATGAATCTCCTATTCACAGTATCACTGCTATTACATGTGGTTAGCAGATCATTAAGAAGTTAAAGATGAAATTACAATTTTCTACAGTGGACCAGGGCTGGGATTTAGCTCAGTTGGTAGAGCACTGCACTGTAGTCTCTGAGGTCCTGAGTTTGATTCCCAGCACTCCAAAAATGTGAGATGGACCTGGCAATCCACTCCCAAGGCAATTCCAAAACAGTCAGCCACTGAAAACCCTATGAGGGTCGCTATGAGTCGGATACCGACTCGACGGCACCTAACAGCAACGACAGTGGAGCAGGCTGGTACAAAACCTAGATATGACTTCAAGAACATGTTCTTCAACGTCCTCTTTTGAAGGTGTGTAACACAGGTTGAGTCAAGACTCGGGGTTAGGTATCTGGACTTACTTAAGCTTGTTCATTTGGAAAGTATTGATTTTAAAAAATAGGCGACCAATAGTTCCAAAGAAAATATAAAAACTGTTTAGTGCGGTATTAAATGTTAGAGAACTTTAAAGCCAGCTGTCTGTGTGATATCACATTGTGGCAAGAAATGCAATAGACATGCACATTTTAAGAGGATATCATCTTCTGACCACATATTAACCAAAGAGTTTCATAAATAATGTAAGTTGATGTAAGTATAACCAAAAACGATGTAATAGGTTCACAATGGAAACAGCAAAAGCCTTACTACTCTGTCTTCCACTATGATATATTTAAAAAGCACATGTCATCATCATGATTAATTTAGTATAAAGAATGTCATGTCTATTTATCTTCCTTTGACAGTCTAGATACGGAGATGCTACTTTTGAATAATATAACAAAGATGGTTGTATAGTGAGGGATAACCACAGTAAGTGGAAGAATCTAAAACACTTGCATTTTGAGAGAAAATAAATTGTGCCTCTAACTGTCATATTAAATCTTGTCTATTTATTTTCATTATTTGTAGGTATTGGATGGACGGGTCCAAATGACAGAAAGGGGCATGATATGGGATTTGAAGTACCTTAGAAATTTAAACATTATTAGTCATGAAGAGTCACTAAGGACTGTAATGAGAGTCTGAATTCAATAAGGCATGATTAAAACTGGAATTAACTAGTACTCTAAAAGAATTAGTATGTAGAATGCCATCTTTGAGTGTTTATTAACACGCTGTATGTCTTTACGATAGCACCCCCCAAAACCCAGGTTGTATACATTGCTTCTACTTCTACTTTGTAGGGAGAAATTTGGAGAAAATTGGCAAAAAAACCAAAACTGGGAAAATGGCTTTTGAAGATCTGGTTTCTAAATTAGAAATCTAGGGAAAATGAAAGTAAATAGATTGGACGTTTGTTCAAAACCCTTCACAAATCCCCCAAACCTGATTGGACAATTGGACTCAAAGCTGATTGGCTCAGGCCTTTCCGGGGGCAAGCTATATAAGGAGATGCATTGCAGCATCTCTCTCTCTCTCACACCTGGACCATCAGCAAGGAAAAATCTCTCTCTCATCTGGACCACCGACACGGAAAGAACTCTCTTTTGCCCAGACCATCGGCAAGGAAACAGCTCTCTCTGTCTCTCACCCAGAACTCTAAGGAGGAAAGAACTCTCTCTCTCACCTGGACCACCGACGAAGCAAGATCTCTCCCTCTCTTGTCTGGACCACTGGTAAAGAAACAGCTCTCTCTCTGTTGCAGACCACCGAACAGACAAGAACTCTCCATCTGACCACCAACCAAGCAAGAACTCTCTCCTTGTGACCACCGAGACTACCAACATGGAAGCATCTGCCCTTGAGGCAGTATAAGAGCTGCTAGCACTTAAAGCTGTACACTTTGGGTTTCTCTCCACCCTGATAAGGGCAGAGAAATAAAGAGCTGTGTTTGTCCCCTCAAGGCAAAAGCACTTGAGGCTTTTCCTTTCTCCCATCTCCGTCAGCATCCTGAGGGCCATAGGAGTCCTTGCCCATCACCTGAGGGTCCTGAGTGAATTGTGTTTAGTATCTATGTGTACGGTGGTGCCACCCATCCAAACTTCTGTGTCAGATCTGGAGGCATGTGCCCCACACTATATTACTTCTTTTAATAATTACCCAGTAAGACCAACACATGAACAACAGTGCTTGGTGCTAGAGGCAGAGATGAACACGAGATATCCCGCTATAGGGTGTCCTTCCAATCAAACACTGGACTCTGTCCAGGAGGCCCTCTGGGAGTTAACACATTCTGTGGACACAGGATCTTTTATTGATTTTGAGTAGGCTCTCTTACAGTTCTTTTATCTAGACCACAAACTGTAGAAAACTCAAAGCAATGCAAATAATTCCTGTGCAAAGCAAAGCAAATGACGTCTGTCCTGAGCAGCACACATAAATTTTGTCATCAGAGAATAAAAACCTTTATAAATAACATTTTTATTTGAACTGGCTTAAACATCTTATTAGTTTCCTCTTTACATAAGGAAGTAAATAAAATCTTTAATATGTTCTCACAACCTATTCCTGTGGCAGACATGCTTCTACCTGGTTGAAAGCTGTACTTTGGCATAATATGGTGTGGTAAACAAGACTCAGCAAGGGAAGAGTCAGGGGCCCAGCCGCTGGCAGCCCGCCCTCTCCCCTTCACTTCAGCATTTCTCCAGCTGCTGCTCTCCAGCTTCTCTTTTGTGCAGCCCACTGTGTCAAAACATCCCAGTCTAGATAGCTAACAATCTTTTCCAAGCCAAGCCTGGTGACTGCATCTCAGGTCCTTGTCGCACTGCTCTGATCCCATGTAACCCCACCTTTCTGTAGGCTGTGAAAACCCAGCCTTCTCCCACTCTCCCTTCCCATTCTTTGTCTATCTGTCTTTCTGTCTTCCAGTTTCTCCATCTCCCTCATGGCTGTTGTTTCTTCCACCTTTGTACTGCTTGTTGTTGTTGTTGTTAGGTGCTGTCGAGTCGGTATCCGACTCATAGTGACCCTCATAGGGTTTTCAATGGCTGACTGTTTCGGGATTGCCTTGGGAGTGGGTTGCCAGGCCCTTCTCCCATTTTTGCGGTGCTGGGAATTGAACTGCAGGTGAGCCTTATTTAGCATTTGCTTTTCGGCTCTCCTGGAATGTCTTCCCATGGCGACCTCGAGCACATTCAGAGCTAAAGTTACCACTGAGAAACCTATGACTTGACGTTATACATGGAAACTAAGCAGCTCACTCTTTTGGACTTCACACCGATAGACAGCTGGATCGCTCACTGGACAGCACAAGCTGGATCTCCCAGGGACACCTGGAGACCCACAGTCCAACTCCTCTGCCCTCCCCTAGCACTGGCACCAACTCCACAGGCTCTGCCTTGAGTCTACCGCCCTGCCTGGACTGCGCCTGCCTGCCAGGACTGCTGGTCAGCATGTCCTGATCACTCTTCGTCCTCAGGTTCTCTCCATAAAGCCTGCCCCTGCCCCATTCTCTCTGGAAACTGTCATTAAGAGTACGCTCATCCACCTGCCTCCCTCCGCCCGCTGAGTTTTCACACTGTTTGCCTGGCCCCACGGTGACTCCCTGCCTCCAGCATAGGGTCTGGTCTGCAGCATGACCTGGGGTCCCGCACAGGGTGGACTTGTGCGCTCCTCTTGTTAAACACCTCCCCGATGGCGAAGGCTGTGCACTCGCGCCAAGCTGGAATGAACTGAACCCATTCTTCTCACTTGCGATCCTGTGCATGTTTCCATGCCACCATTCTTGATCTCTGTTCTGACAAAGTGGTTTTCAAGACTCAGCTCAGTGTCATCACTCAAAGAAGTCTTAGGGGCCCCTGCTAGAAACCCACACTGCCTAGCGCCCATAACTTCTTCCCGCATCCCCTTCCCCTGTCCCCCTCCACATTGTCATTTTTTATTTCCCTGGGGTTTGGAGACAGGATTTTATGACTTCATATCTTATCCCCAAAGGGTTTCATACTACCTGGCATATTGAAAACATTCACAAACTATTGAGTTAATAAGTCAAGGAAGTAAGGAAAATAGCACCGCTACATGCTCCAGCAGGGCTGGGATCTAGCTCAGTTGGTAGAGCACTGCGCTGCAGTCTCTGAGGTCCCGAGTTCAATTCCAAGCACCGCAAAAATGGGAGAAGGGCCTGGCAATCCACTCCCAAGGCAATCCCGAAACAGTCAGCCACTGAAAACCCTATGAGGGTCGCTATGAGTTGGATACTGACTCGACGGCACCCAACAACAACAACAACATACTCCAGCAATTCCACTATTGAGTATATATGCAAAGGAAGTGAAATGAGCGTGTTGAAGAGACATCTGTACTCCTGTGTTTATTACAGCAGAACTCCTAAGAGCCAAGACATGGAATGAATCTTAAGAGTTTAACAATAGATGCATAGATAAGGCAAATAGGGTATATGGTACACAATGAAATACTATTCAGCCTTTAAAAAGGAAATCTTGTCATTTGTAGCAACATTGATATACCCTAAGGACATTATAATAAGTGAAAAAAGCCAGGCACTGGAAGACAAATGCTCCATGATCTCATTTACATGTGGAATCTAAAAAAGTCAAATTCATAGAAATAGAGAATAGAATGGTAGCTACCACAGGTGGTGGTATGGCGTCAAAGTTGGCCAAAGAACAGAAAATTTCAGTTAGACAGTAGGAACAAACTCAAGAGGTCTGTTGTATGTTAACTACTGTAAATAATAATATGGTATATGCTTGAAAATTGATCAGAGAGATTTTAAGTGTTCTCTCCACAGAACTGAAAAATATGTGAAGTAATGCATATGCTAAATAGCTTGATTTAGACATTTCACAATGCGTACAGAAATCAGAATGTCATGTTGTATACTTTAAGTACTATACATAAAATCTTTACTTGTCAAAAATTAAATTGAGTCTTTAATTATATATAAATATACAATATTTATATATTCAGTTATAAAGTAAATAGAATTAAATATACTTACTATTTAATGCTATTTTAATAAATACTAAGGGATTCAATAAATACTGAGGGAGAAGGACCTGGCAATCCACTCCCTAAACTCAATCCATCATTGAAAACCTTATGAACAGCAGAGAAGCACTGTCAATAGTGTTTCGCCTGTTGTACGGAGGGTCACGCTATGATTCGGATACCGACTCGACGGCACCTAACAACAACAACAAGGGGTGTTGTCTTGCTAGTGATCATCCCATTAAAGAAAGATATAAAAACTAGTGATTGTACCCCCGATGGCAGAATTCATTACCCATCAGTGTAAAATCACAACAATTCCACAGCAGTCATTTCTTCTTCCTATCTCTAATTTACTCTAGAAGATGACAGTCTATGGCCACCCCCTCAGAGGCCGGAGCCCTCAGCACGTCCCTCACTGACCGGCTATGTCACATGGAGCAGCCCTAGGCGGGTCATGTCCCCAGAGCCACACACAGGTCACAGAGGCAGGAGGACCAAGCAGCAATGCTCCCTCTCCTTCCCCAGGATGCTGGGCCCTTGATGGCTACGTAGTCAAGTCTTCCTCTTATTCATCAGGATCGTTTAATAATTTGCTGGAGTGTGAACTTCTGCACATGGCTCTTCTGTGGGTCTCCAGGTGTCCCTGGGAGATCCAGCTTGTGCTGTCCAGTGAGCGATCCAGCTGTCTATCGGTGTGAAGTCCAAAAGAGTGAGCTGCTTGGTTTCCATGGATGACGTCAAGTCATGGGTTTCTCAGTGGTAACTTTAGCTCTGAATGCGTTCGAGGTCGCCATGGGAAGACATTCCAGGAGAGCCGAAAAGCAAATGCTAAATAAGGCTCACCTGCAGTTCAATTCCCAGCACCGCAAAAATGGGAGAAGGGCCTGGCAACCCACTCCCAAGGCAATCCCGAAACAGCCTGCCATCAAAAACCCTGTAAGGGTCACTATGAGTCGGATACCGACTCGACGGCACCTAACAACAACAACAACAAGCAGTACAAAGGTGGAAGGAACAACAGCCATGAGGGAGACGGAGAAACTGGAAGACAGAAAGACAGACAAAGGATGGGAAGGGAGAGTGGGAGAAGGCTGGGTTTTCACAGCCTACAGAAAGGCGGAGTTACATGGGAGCAGAGCAATGCGACAAGGACCTGGAATGCGAAAGAAGCATGTGTTTAATTCACTTAAAACCGTCTGAAAGCAAGACTGATGAGTGGATCAATGCCAGCAAAAATGGCAAAAGACCAACTCTAAACCCCTGTCAATAGCTGATGCAGAATATCTGGGCTGTTACAAGAAGACATGTGTTGCACCTGACCACAGGTCTGTGTTGTGAAGACAGAGAAAGACGCATGCTGTGACTTCACCGCAGCCACGCCCCCCCGCAAAGTCACCTCTGCGGACTGCTGCACAAGTCTTACGCAGTACCAGTGCCCTTGAATGGCACTCCCACCCACATGATCACAGTCGCCACTCAGCAAGTGGTGTATCTGCCTACATTCAAGGTCAGTAAGGAGTTACCCTGTTGGGATTTAGCTCAGTTGGTAGAGCGCTGTTCTGCAGTCTCTGAGGTCCCGAGTTCAATTCCCAGCACCGCAAAATGGGAGGACCTGGCAATCCACTCCCAAGGCAATCCTGAAACAGTCAGCCATTGAAAACCCTATGAAGGTCGCTATGAGTTGGACTCCACTTGATGGCACCAAACAACAACAACAAAGGAGTTACCCTGCCAAGACATGGAAGCCGAGTCTCTGTCCCATTGCTGGTGACATGTCTGGCCAGCATCAGGTGGGGACCCCTAGTCACAGAGGTTGTGGAGTTCACGAACCTCTTTCATGTCCTCTTCCCATTATTCCTTTCCAAGTTCTTGACCAGTCTACACAGGATCTCCTCCACACAGGACGGAATGCTCAGGAGATCATTCCCCACTTCCAGAATCAAAGTTGCTCAGCTCCTGCCCCTCCCCTTGCACTGTCCATCATGGGCCTCACAGTGCATTCTCTTGGCTTTTCTCACCCTGGACTCTTTGGTTGTCCTCTATTACTCTGGTTTTCAATGACAGCCATGGTCTAGCGACAGCCAAACATACACGTTCTAGCAGAATTTTCTAATGTACAGTTGCCTGTTAGCCTCCCTACCGCAGCATCTCACAAGTGCCTTGACTGCAGCCTCCCAATGTCCGAACTCATTCTCTTCCTGCGCCCCCCACTTCTTCTCCACCACGACTTAACTCAGTGGTGGACACTGAGACCTAAGCTACTCCTCTGACCTCATCCTCGATTTTCATCTGTCCAAAGCACTCGTCTGTAATCACTAAGCGATGCTGTTTTCATATTCAAAACACCTTTCATCACATCTGTCCTTTAGTGCCCTGAAGTTGGCTGCTGCTTGAACGTAATCTGGTCATGTTCACTCTAAGCTAGGCTTCACCTGGCTGTCAGGGATGGATCCTAACCAGGGTGTGTTTTGCCTGTCCCAGGGCATCTGGCAATGTCTGGGGGTTTCTTTTTTATTGTTGTTGTTTTTGTTGTTGTTCATAATGGGATGGGTGCTGTTGTGTCTAGTGAACAGGTGGCAAACGTTCCATTGTTCCATAACATATAGGACAGCACTTTATGACAAAGCCTGAAGCCAGAGGCAAAGGTTGAGAAAATCTGCTCCAGCCATCTAGCTCAGGAATCTGCAAACATTTTCTGTAATAAGCTGGACAGCAACTGTTTTATTCAACGCTGCCTTCGAAGCAGGAAAGAAGTCATGTTGCTATTGTTGTTGTTAGGTGCTGTGGAGTTGTGCCCGACTCATAGCGACCCTCACAGAGTTTTCAATGGCTGACTCTTTCGGGATTGCCTTGGGAGTGGATTGCCACATCCTTCTCCCATTTTTTACGGTGCTGGAATTGAACTCAGGACCTCAGAGACTGCAGAGCAGTGCTCTACCAACTAAGCTAAATCCCAGCCCCCAAGGGGGCATAGATGATACAGTAACAAATGGGTATGGATGTGTGTCAACAGAAAACAGACTGCCAGCTGGATTTCCTCTGTGGGCCAAAGCTTGCTAATCCCTGATCTAGCACACAGAGAAATAAAGTCACACTGTGACACTGTTTTAAATATTTAATGCTTTGTAGCTAAAGGATAAAATCCACGTTTGGGACCTGAACCACACAGGCCCAGCCTCTCTCACCCTCGCATCACTCATGCCCGCCCTCAGGCCTCCACAGGAGGTCTTCCCTAGAACTCATCTTATGCCTACCACTGCCTTTCCTGGCTCCACAGTCACCTAATAATCCCCACCCTACATCTCAACTGGATTTTTTTCTTTTGCGGTACTGGGGGTTGAACCCAGGGCTTGGTGCTTACATGCTCTGCAAGTGCTGGACCACTGAGCTGCATCCCCAGCCCATTTTTTTACTTTTTGAGACAGGGTCTCGCTAAGTTACGCAGACTGCCTCTGGTCTCGAACTTGCGATCCTCCTGCCTCCACCTCCCGAGTTGCTGGAATTACAGGCATGCGCCACCATGCCTGGCTAATCGGAGTTTCTTTAATCAGCTCCTTGGGTGGGCTTATTCCTCACAGTGGCTCACACACTGCCAAGAATTCTCTAGAAGCCCCTCATCTGGTGAGGCGCCATGCTTTCTCCCCAGGCTCTAGTCACCCCACAGTGCTGTCTCCTGCATCTGACCCCCCATGACACCCCCACGTGCTAGTTTCTGCGTCTGAGCCTGCAATGGAATGTGAGATTGTCAGGCTTGGGCCAGACTGCCTGCGGTTGTGTCCATGGCACTTAAGGCAGACTCAAGTCATTTTGAGGAACCTGACGTTGACTCTAATGAGAAAGTGTGTGGCGGCACCTCTGAGCTTTCAGGCTTTTCGGGTCTTGAGAGAAGACTTGGGTAACACTGAGAGCAAGAAATAGAAGAACACTCAGAAGCAAGCAGAGGGAAAGTGTTACACAGCACTCTACTCCGTTGGACTGTAGTTAGGATGACTCCTTTTCTTAATGTTTAATACTTCCATGAATTAGGTTGAAAAAGTCTACCTGCAGTTCATATGAAGGCTTTATATTTCAAACAAACGAATAAATGCTGGTTGAGAATTCTGAGTGGAGAATACACAGGACTCATGTGGTTGTTGTTAGGTGCCATTGAGTCGTGTCCGACTTACAGTCACTCTCACAGGGTTTTCAATGGCTGATAGTTTTGGGATTGCCGCGGGAGTGGGTTGCCACATCCTTCTCCCATTTTTGCGGTGCTGGGAATTGAACTCGGGACCTCAGAGATGGCAGAGCGGCGCTCTACCAACTGAGCTAAATCCCAGCACCCAGGACTCATGTACATAAATTTATATGACACTTTTCAAGGCCTGTCTTAATGTTTTCTGTATGTTTGAAACCAATACTAGTATAATGGCTGGGATGTCAGTTCAGTTGGTAGAGCACTGTTCTGCAGTCTCTAAGGTCCCAAGTTCGATTCCTAGCACCACAAAAATGGGGGAAGGACGTGGCAACCCACTCCCGAGGCAATCCTGAAATAATCTGCCATTGAAAACCCTATGAGGGTCGCTATGAGTCGGATACCGACTCGACGGCACCTAACAACAACAACAACAACAACAACTAGTATAAAATTTTATATAATTTCTCTGATCACTGAAACTCAATGACAATAGTCCATACAAAGTCAGAGGTGTCTGTTTTAATCTTAATTTGTGAGCTTTATTTTTGACCTGATAAATGTCTGATAAATGTTTCCACCAATACTTGCAGGTAATGGTTGCTGTAAAAACTTCTGAGCGAATATGTGAGACATATAAGTGACAGAGACTATTTGAAAAGCATATCCTTCTATTTTAAGTACTCATAAAGTCTGAAATTCCTTAATAAATTTTTTAATATCTGCAGGTTGTTGTTGTTGTTGTTGTTGCATGCCATCGAGTCGGTATCCGACTCATAGCGACCCTCATAGAGTTTTCAATGGCTGACTGTTTCGGGATTGCCTTGGGAGTGGATTGCCAGGTCCTTCTCCCATTTTTGCAGACTGGGAATGAACTCGGGACCTCAGAGACTGCAGTGCAGTGCTCTACCAACTGAGCTAAATCCCAGCCTGTCAAAATATAGCCCTGGGGAGAGTCACTTTCATTTTGTTGTTTGTTGTTGTTAGGTGCCATTGAGTCCTGTCCGACTCATAGCGACCCTCATAGGGTTTTCAATGGCTGACTGTTTCAGGATTGCCTTGGGAATGGATTGCCAGGCCCTTCTCCCATTTTTGTGGTGCTGGGAATTGAACTCAGGACCTCAGAGACTGCAGAGCAGCGCTCTACCAACTGAGCTAAATCCTAGCCCACATCTGCAGGTTACCCTGGATAAAAGCACTAGTCGGCCATCAATAAGACAATGGAAGTTTTCCTGCTAACTCTTAAGCTCTTCTGCGAGCAAAGCAGGTGGTATTTCATCCTGAGCCAAGACACTTTTTGAGGGGGACAGAAGGGGGACAGAATGTTCCTAATTCTGCTCAAAGCTCTGCATATCAAGATGCATTCTGACAATGTTGTAATAGAAGCTCCCCCCCAGGTTTCCCTAAAAATAAGCTCAAAGTCACCAGCTTCCTGAACAATTTCTAGTGTGCTTAATTTTAACTTAGTTAAGACCCATGTACATTCAAACAAATATAGTATTCTCCTCCACTTCCTATCTAAAGCTCTTGTCTAGTATCATCATTTTATGAAATACCAGCTGCTCTATGTTAATTTTTATACAGAGACAGAAATCTGTTTAGGAAAAGTTGGTATACATAATCTGAATAATCAAAGCAGAAAATTGAACCATGACCCACACTAGTAAAAATTACCCTGGAAATGCAAAGTTTCAAACAATGCTTTCACTATAGGAAGTTCGCCATCATAGGAATAGATGGAAGGAGTTCACAGGATTGCCCAGGAGCCGCTTAGCAGACCAAGTACCAATCTAATGCGAAACAAGGGTCGCCAAGAAGGGGCCACTGTGACTGGCTTCCCCACGCTCCTAAAGTAACTTTGAACCACAAAAGCGAAGCCGTGGTTCTCATGACAGTGGACACCAGGAAGTGAAGTCAGCGATCCCCAGGGAACAGGAAACACACCAGTTAGCCCTGCTGCCACCCAGCTCACTTCCTGGGAGCATGTCTAGGCTTCAGCCCAGAGCGGGGAAGCCAAGGGGAACCTGAGGCTCTCCACAAGGGAGGGATATAGTAAGACGTGAGGACGCCAGGACAGATGGCCTTGGGGCAGAGAAGCAGAGGGGAACAGGCTACGTGGAGAGGTCAGAGGTCCTCAGAGTATGGTCAGCACATGAAGGAGAATGAACTATGGAAGTCCCAGAGTGGAGTCACCTGTGTGGATTAGAGGGAAGCAGCCAGGGGGCAAAGACAGGAAGGAAGGAGCACTGGTCCGTGGGAACACAGAACTCCATAATGCATGGGTTCCGCCATAGAGAACGCAATTGTTTTACATCCATACTACGAAATAATGAGCCTTCCACGAAAGCTGCTCCGGTTTCATCTAACAAAGCTGAAAAACAAACTCCCAAACAATACACTGTTTAATGGTGTCCCAGATCAAACTGTAGGATATCTATAGAAATACAAAACCATACACCCTCTGACTAAATAAAATTCACAACATCTGATAGGAAAATATAAATTAATGTGTGCAAAGAAGCAGAAAAGTACCATCTATAATAGAGAAAATCTGGTACTGCTCTAGAAGTGACACAGATAATAAAGTTAGTAGACAAAAGGGGAGAAGGACTCGGCAACCCACTCCCAAAAATCAATCCGCCATTGAAAGCCCTATGAACAGCAGAGAAGCACTGACAATAGTATTTCATCTGTTATATGTAGGGTTGCTATGAGTCAGATACCAACTCAACGGCACCTAACAACAACAACAATAAAGGTACTAAGAAAAAACCCCAGAAAATATGTTAATGGCATGAGGTATGTTACATGATCCAAACTGAACTTGGAGAAATGAGAATTATAATAATTGAAACCAAAGTAATCAGGGTTAGATGAAAAGATTAGACTTTGCAGAAGTGATTAGAGAACACGAAGCCAGCAATAGACACTGGAGGAAAAGGGACAGAAAACAATGTCCAGAACATTGGTGACCTGTGGGACAATTTCAAATGCCTGCTTTTCATGAAACTGTAGTTTCTAAAGGAGAGATAACAGATGAGAGAAGAGATAAAATATGATGGAATCAAGGAAAGAAAGAAAGAAAGAAAGAAAGAAAGAGATAGATAGAGAAAGGAAGGAATGAACGAACGAAGGAAGGAAATAATGAAGGAAGGAAAGATAGATCTTAGAGACACACAGAAATAAAAGGCACATGGTATACACAAAAACAAAGTCAAGGATGACTGCCAAATTCTTGGAAAAAGTGCAAGAAAGAGGAGTAACACCTTCAAAATATTGAAATAAAAACCTGTCAACTTTACATGCCTTACTTGATTTAAAAATACAGGTCAAAACTACAGGTGAGAGTGAACGACAGAGAGTGGCAAACTCTCTGTGTGTCAACTATGGCCCTGGGTGATGTAAGTCCATGTGTTCATGGGTTGCCAGGTGCCTACACTTCCACGGGGAAGGGCCCGCGGGGTCTACGGGAAGTCTCTGCCCCTTCAGCTCAGTTTTGCTACAAACCCACCACTACGTAGGAAGGGAGAGAAAACGAATGCTCTCTTTAATTCTAAATCTTCTCTACTCTGATAACAAAGACTAGGACGAGGAGAAGACTCTTCTACCATTGCAATCCTAAGGTAAACTCCACCATGGAAGGGGGAGGTTGAGCATTCTTGCTGTGCATACACCAGGGTATTTCCTGAGAGGACCCAGCCTGTATTGGGAAGCCAATGAGCCCACGGAACAAGATGGAGGACACGAAGCTGCGTCCAGAGGAGACCTTGGGCTGTGTTCGGGGAAATGCATATCTTCCTAGGAGAAAGTGTGGGTTTTATGGGGGTGGGGGAATGACCCAAGCATGACCAAGGATTAGATGTCATAGACAAAGTTGTGGATTTGAGCTCTGGGCTGCTGAATTCAAGTGTGGGAAGGTGAGGACAGCACTGACATTGGTTTTGACAATATTGGACATGGAAAATGGATTAGCTTATGTGTATACCTGCCACAGCCTGTACCTGTAGCCTTCTGGCATCCGATTCCGACAGAAATCGGAAGGTAAGCAGAGTGGGGTCCGGTTAGTTCTTAGATGGGAGACCGCCTGGGAACACCAGGTGCTGCAGGCTTGGGAAAAGGACCTGGCAACCCACTCCCAAAAATCAATCCACCATTGAAAACCCTATGAATAGCAGAGAAGCACTGACAATACTGTTTCACCTGTAGTACACAGGGTCGCTATGAGTTAAACATCAATTCAGTGGCATTTAACAACAACAACGTACTTGCCACAGAGAGAGGCCCTGGAGATTCCTATGCCTATGTAATGATTGCCTTTTAAAAGGACGTTCCTGGTAATTCTATGAATAAATCTCGAAAGGAAATGTTAGGTCTTCATTGATAAAAATTGTGCAGGCATAACTTTCTTGTTTTAGTGAATTTTAAATCAAGATGGCGGACAGATAACATGCACCTTCTCTCCCAGAGTAAAGGGAAGCCTCGATGAGAGGTTTAGAACTCACATTGAACAGATAGAAACAGTGATAGTTTAGATTGGGAGACAGAGGATGAAACTGGATGGACACTGAAATCGACCATTTGGCTTCAGAAGAATTACACAGAGGTCAGTGGCAGGACAGCCATTCCGCCATTTCGCTTTCACGCAGATGGCAGGATAGAATCCTGGAGACTGGGAGGGGACTTTGCCCACACACCCACGGGAGCCGGACCCAACACAGCATGCAACCTTGACATCACACTGTCACCCTGCCCGCTGGACACAAACTGCAAGTTTTCGGGTGAGTCAGCACGGAATCGCTCCCTCCCTCCTGTTGTGGCGGTGGGAAACCAGTGCCAGCAGCACACATCCAGAGCTGAAACGCAGCTCCCTCTCTCCTGTTGTGGCGGGACAGTCATGCAGACGCAATCTCCACAGACATACGGGCACACATATGCCTGGACCCCAGACACACCAGAGGGGATCCTAAGTCATCCCACCGCACTGTGGAGAAAGGTGAGGTCTGCGGAGGAGGCTGAGCACCACGCAGAGCGGACAGAGTGCTCCTTTCTGGCAGAGTCTTGCGGGACAATTAGACACAATAAGAACAGTTTCGAGCGCAATTACCGTGCATGGCAGACCTACTACAGACTCTCTCTGGGGGGGTTGAATATCATCCCACCCACAAGAGGATTTGGTTCTCCCAAGTGGTCTCCCAAGTGGGCAGAAAGCTGCGCTGCGCCCCCAGCCCATATTTTTACTTTTTGACGCAGGGTCTCTCTGGATTGCGCAGGCAGCCTGTGATCTTGGGTTTGCGAGCCTCCTGCCTTCGCCCCCAAGCTGCTGGGAATGCAGGTGTATACCACTGCACCTGACTATAAGCGATTTTATACGTGGGTGGGAGCGTGTATGCGTGAGGTTTTTTTTTTTTTAATTTTTATTTGCTTCCTTCCTTGTTTTACTCTCTTCCCTCTTTCTATTCTCCTTCTCTTTTTCTTATGCTATATATGCATCCTCGTATTAATTATTTTACCATCACAGCCCCCACATGTCTGTCAGTTTGCCGTGGGGGCTTGCGTGTTGTGATGAGGCTGAGAGCTCTGCCACTGTAACCTTAGACATGAGCAATGTAACCCAAGGTGGACAGGTTTTCAGCTGAGCTTCCAGACTAAGACAGACTAGGGAGTAGGACCTGGCGAACCACTCCTGAAACAACTAGCCATTGAAAACCCTATGGATAGCAAAGAAACACTGTCAGATATAGTGCCGGAAAATGAGGCCCCCAGGCTGGAAGGCACTCAAAAGACTACTGGGGAAGAGTTGCCTCCTCCAAGTAGAGTCTACCGTGATGAGGGAAATGGAGTAAAACCCCAGGGTGCTCAATGTGATGATGTGACCCGACTCAAAATGAGGAGAAACAACTGTAAACATCCATTAATAATTGGAACATGGAATGTACGTAGTATGAATCTAGGCAAGTTAGAAATTGTTAAAAGAGAAATGGATCGCATAAACATTGACATTCTAGGCATCAGTGAGCTAAAATGGACCGGCATAGGCCATTTTGAGTCAGACAGTCATATGGTCTACTATGCTG